>LR989928.1:38630100-38902704 GCA_905146935.1 Scaeva pyrastri | reverse complement strand
ATTATTTATTAATATAATAATAATAATAATAATAATAATAATATAATAATAATAAATAATAATAAATAATAATAATAATATAATAATAATAATAATAATAATAATAATAATAATAATAATAATAATAATAATAATAATAATAATAATAATAATAATAATAATAATAATAATAATAATAATAATAATAATAATAATAATAATAATAATAATAATAATAATAATAATAATAATAATAATAATAATAATAATAATAATAATAATAATAATAATAATAATAATAATAATAATAATAATAATAATAATAATAATAATAATAATAATAATAATAATAATAATAATAATAATAATAATAAAAATAATAATAATAATAATAATAATAATAATAATAATAATGAATTAAAAAACCAAAAAAGATTCAAAATTATATTGTATTACTGATGATAATGAGAAACAAGTCGTTGCGACTGAAAGATTAAAAGTCCCTTACTTTCCTTTTGTGATTTGTGAAATATCGAAGACCAAACGTCAAAAAAATCTGAATATACCAGTGAAAACATTTCGAGATTTATTCTAATGGTGGACTTACCTACATGTTTCTGCATTTGATTTCTGCAAAAATTAAGGGGTACCAAATAGAAAATTCGAATTTGTTAGATAGAGAGAAAAGAAAAAAATATAGTTTGAAAAAAACTAAAAAACACGCTTTTAAAACCCATCATACTAAAAAAGCGCGCATTGGCCATATTTTTATTCATATATCGAGCGCCCCACGCTTATTCACAATAACACTTGTATTTTTAGTTCATTATTGTTTTCAGCTTATATTAAAAATTATTTTCCGCTTTTTAAGTATGATGGGTTTTAAAAGCGTGTTTTTTAGTTTTTTTCAAACTATATTTATTTTTAACTTTTTAGTTTAACGTGCTTTAAAAGCGTGTTTTTTAGTTTTTTTTTTTAAACTGTATTTATTTTCACAGATTTGATGTTTTTTTGTGATTTAAGAAAACATTGAAACATTTCATTGACCCATTTAGTTGATTGAAATTGTAAATGAAATTGGAATTATTTATTTATTATTTAAAATCTCGTAATTTTAATTAAAAAAAAAAAAGTCACCCATAGCTAGGATTTGATCCCACGACCCTTGACGCTCAAACTGAAACGTGACCGCGCTTTAACCAACTGAGCCACCGCAGCACTTAAAATGAAGGAGTCTATTAATATTTATAAGCGATTAATAAAATCAGCAAAAAGCAGGAGCTGTGGGATTAAAATATTTAATCCTGGTAATCCTGATAAGGATATTGAGATAAACTTATGAAATTATTGTTTTGCCACCGGTTCTTGATATGTGTACAAAATTTTATTAAAATCGGTTCGTGTAAAGTGGGTCAAAATCGAGTGTAAAGGTGTCGGTTACATACATACATACATACATACAAGTGAAGCTAATATAAGCGTGTTAAAAAATCAGAAGAACTCCACTTCTGTATTATAGGAAATTCAGAAGTCAAGATTATAGTGAAGACGAACATGTTCATCTTTATTATAGTATTTTCTCCTGCATGTTGTAAATTTTTGACATTTCCTATAATTTTATGGTGGGTATATGGAAAAAAACATGATGCTACATATTTTTTGGTGGTGATGAGAACGGATCATCCATTTCAGTGTTATGTTTTGTTTTGTTTTGTAAGTTTAATTTTCATTTGTTTCTTCTAATTTATATTTTATTTTGTCTTTCAGATTATCATCATTTGTGTATTGGTATTTTTTGTAGACGTTGACCACGGTAGTACTTATTTTGTTTTTAATTTAGGTAGTGATTAATGTATCCCTTTATTTCTTTGTAGTGATGGTTAGTCAAGATTGCGAAAATGTTTGTGAGCAGAACAAGAATATCACTATTTATGGTTATGGAAACACCAACATCTCATCTATCTCTGTAGCTAAGTTTGGAAGAGGGTAAAAATATGTAGCATCATGTGCAGCACAATTGGAATATTTGCTTCTGTTGTGCAGCGAAAAACAAATTTTATTTTGTATAACCAAATAAAGTTTTAATTAATTTTTATTTGAAAGAAAAACAATTTCGTATATTATATATATCGTATATATCGGCAAAAAACGAACCTCTAATAATGTTCTTCCAATACAATAAAAAAGATATAAAAAACCTTCTTCTGAAAAATTGGAAATATAAACGGAAAAACGATTGGGACAACTATAACCACATATACAAAAACTTGAACCCCAACGGTGCTAAAACAATTTACCCTAATAACATCCCTCCAAAAAAACTTAAGGCATATATCAGAATTAGACTTGGCCACGCATACCTAACACATAAATATTTATTCAACAATGAACCACCAGCTTTGTGTCATCTTTGTGATTCGAATACCGCTTTCGTGCACAACAGTATCTGAATCCTGCAAAAACTTTTCCAACAAAAACCCCACTCACCTCCTATCCACTGTCAATCCTGAAAACAAACCTTGTATACTCTATTTTGTCCGACCTAAACATCGAAAATTGTATATAAACTAAATCCATTAACTACTTAAAATTTAAATTAATTTCTTTTCTATTTTTTTTCTTTTCTTTGCTCTAGACGAAAGCCCTGGCAGCTAGCTCTAGCTTTTATTAATTTGGTAATTTACTTATAAGTTAATAAAGATAATAATAATAATAATATATTATCTGTTCGTAATTGTGGTCGAGAGAGAAGTAAATCCAGCATGGCAAAATGGCAAGTAGTATACGATAAAGGACTATTCATATGAGAGCGACCAACGAATAAAAATATATTGGTCGTCGCGAATTCCAATATGACTGCTACGAATTGTCAAACACTATTCGCGTTCCACATACTATCTACACTACACGAATGAATTGTTCGCGCACGACTAACCTTAAAATCATTCTAAAAGGATTTCTTTGCGCTAAGTAAACGCCATTCGCGACGAATAAAAAAAGATACATGTGAACGAAATGTCAAAACGGACGAATGTTCGTTCATTCGTGGGTCGTTGGTCGCTCTCATATGAATAATCCTTACAGGCCGACTCCACAGGACATAATTTATGTCATGCGGTCCGATCATGACATGAAATCTCCAATGGAGTCGCGATATCTCATCTTATGACATGATGTCAGCGATCTATGTCAGCGGTTTTGTCTTGATATAGATGTCTGACATCAATTTGACAGATGTTTTGTTTTTGTTGCTTTTTTGTGTGCAGCTGACATTTCATCTCATTATTTTTTGATTCTCATGCCGGCAGGTTTTGTTTGGAGCCAAAACAATTTTTTTTCGAGTACGAAATAAAAAAAAAATTTCAATTTTTTTAATAACCCAGAGGAGATAAAGGTAAAAAAACAAAATGTATTCATAAAATGAATTTCTAATTTTTCATAACATAAACAAACAATGCAAAATACGATATTCTCAAAAAAGCTTGACGAAGAAGTATCTACTATTGGACGTTTGCCAGAGATACTTCCAAGTCAGAGTCTTTTGCATGAATGAAATGTCAAGACATAAACTGCCCAGCAAAGAGAGAAGACATTTCACAGATATAGATGTCAGAGATTTAGTTGGCGATACAGATATCTAGTGAAGTCGGCCTGTTAAGAAATGTCGGCGTTTCCTTTTTAATATTTGCTTAGATGAGCCTAAATTATGTGGTGTTTTAGAGCATGTACATGAGCCACGTTTACACATGATGATGGACAACGTTTACACGTAACGATGGGCAACGTTTACAATTAACAGCTTCAACACCAGAAACCAGAAATGTTCCATTAGCAACAGAATTTTGGTATAGATATTTGTGATGTAATTGACTGTGCACAACAAAATTTTATGTGACAAGAAATACAAATAAAGTATGGAAAATGTATGACCACAAGTATGACCCTCATTAGCAAGTTGTTGATTCTATTGGAGTATTTCACTTATTACTAAATAATCAATAAATAAAATAAAGTATACTGTATATTCAGAAAGGAATGGTCTTCGTTTGTCTGTCATAGTTATCATTTTTAGGGGCCAGTTATAGCTATCATTGGTTTTCATCATTGAAAATTTTATTTCGCTATTAAAAGACATAGAGAAAGTTAAATTTGTCATTGGAGGTATCAAAATGAAGCTAATGACTTGGAGAATTTTTTTTATTGAAAAAACCATTAATTTTAACCCATAATTTTTCTGTAAGTTAACTATTAATTTTTCAATGATGAAATCGTTTTCAATGACAAGCTGATTCGATTTGGAACAAAATCGTTCCAATGAAAGCATTCCATTCTCGTTGTATTCCCACCTGTCAGTTTTTCTTTCAATGATCATTTTTTCTTTCAATGATCAACTCTAACCTCAAATTCCTGGAAAATGTTTGTTTATTTTTTGTTTTCTTTTAAATTGTGCAGTTGTACGTAGTGTTTAAAAGAAATTTAAATAAATCTATCATTTACACGGTTGTTTGAATTCTAATTTGTTCTTTTTGCCAAATGATAGATATTTTCAATGACATATGTTTCAATGATAGCTATAACCAACTTGTCAAAAAAATTCCAATGATTGGTTTCAATGATGAAAACCAATGATAGCTATAACTGGCCCCTAAAAATTTCACAAAAATGGAAAAATTTCACACAAAATACAAATTGAATATGAAGGAGAACACATGATAAACAGCTGTCAACAAGTTTTAGAAGTTTATAGAAAGTAAAAAAGAATTACCACCTGGGCATTCCTTCCCGTTTTGGAATTCGACATATATCTGCCTCGCTCTACTTTTCTGCATTTTGCAGAAAACCGACATTTAGATAGATTTGTCATAAATCTCTCTAAATCTTAAAGATTTACCATAAATATATAGCATAAGATTAAAACACAAAATTTTTTTTATTTTACTTCAACCACACGTAATGTATTGAAGCTTCAAGCAGAAGTTACTAATACACTCGTGTATGCTTGAAAAGCACATTGTAATTTTGTATAATGTATATCCCGCTTAAGAGTCCGCTGGTTAGGCAAAATGACAGCCGACGTGTACCATCTTTCTAATACAGGATTTTTGTGCTACATTTGGTATGCCAAAAACCTGATTTGAGTGTTAGTGATCGTTTATTTGCGTATGGGCTTGTGTTTATTTTGTTTTAAATGAAATTTATTTAAGACAATCTTCTACCAAAAATACGATTAAAAGAATTGGCTATTATTTATAATTTTCGTAGGTATTTTACCATTTTGTAAACACAAAAATATTGAACTGTTTAACATGCTTTTCCAGGATTACTATGCCCCCTCCTAGACCTAGAGGATTTGGTAATAGTTCGGGCATATCTGGTAGACCAAGTCCGAGTACTCCAATGTCAGAAAGACAACAAATGGCTTTGTTAATGCAGATGACGTCTGCCTCACCTTCATGTAGTCCAGGTAATTTGACTTAGATGTATGTACGTTAAATAATTTGATAATTTCTGTGCGCTAAAATCTGTATAAGAAAAAGTGTCAACGATTCTGATATATTGCTTAGCGTTTGGAATGTTCATCTTATTGATTTTTTCATGTTTTTGACCTGGAGCGGCCAACAGCTTGGTCAAAAAACAAAAAATATAAATGGATCTATCGATTTTTCTTTGCTCGGACACAAGGCTATATACAATTATGGAAGATTATTATTAATCTTTTACAATCATAAGTACGTTAAAAGTTGTGCTTTTTACTTTTAAACAAATAAAACTCAATTTAACAAACATTGATAAAAAGTTAAGCAAGTTTTGAGGGATCAAATATTTGAAATTCGACACCTTTTGACTTTTAATTTGAAAAACAATTTCATCGAAAATATTGAAGGAGAAAGCATTTTTTTTATATATATATCTTCTATCTATCTATGTATATTCATACAAATGTTTGTTTGTTCCTAATCGCTAATCTCAGAAAGTTCTTAACCGATTGGTTTCAAATTTTGACACGATATTGAATTCAAGTCCGTGAGTGTTTATGTATACTTTAAACAAAAATAAAACAGTGAACTTTAACACAACACTTCTTTTACTGAAATATAAGGGTTATAGCACCTTTACGTATCAAAAAACAAATTCTTAGTTTTTTGTTTTGTCAAAAAATATAAATAAACAAAAAAAAAATAAAAAAATAAGTAAATACATACATATAATTTCTTTTAATAAAAAAATTAGTATCTTTTTTACATCAATAACACGCTAAAGTGGGAAAAGTAAAGCAAAAACAACAATAATTACCAAAGAAAAGGACAGTCTGTGCTGTATGTACGTTTCCTTTCGATTTCAATATTTTCCCAAAAACAGGTCCTGAACTTATTTGCACTGAAATTGTTTTTGTTTTGTCAAAGAACAATAAATCCCCTCTCTATTGCCACAAAAATCTACATAAAAAAAAAAACGATCAATACTTCTGCTACGTCCTCAAACTAAAGAGTGCAAGAAGTAGATAGCTAAACCACACAGAATATTGTTGTGCATACTTCCTACCACGCGAATTGGAGGTACACTTGCTCTAGTCAACTCAATACTCATTGACAAAAAAAACTGGTTTGTCATTACATATTCCTCAAATTCTAATAACTGGTTTTTCTGTTGCATTTTCTGTTCTGGATGCAAAAACGCAGAAACGATTAGCAAGAAACCAACAACAAAAAATATTTGAGAGCGGATGGGCGGGGCATAATTTCTTTTTCAAGTGAAAAACATTCTCTCGAAACGCTAATTTCGCAGTGGAATTTTTGGGAACTGAAACTTCTATGGAAATTTCAAAGGGAAAAACACCAATTTAGACACTTTAAAAAATTTATTTAAAAAAAAACATCATCGCAATTAAAATTGAATTAGAAAACAATAGAAAGAATACTGAAAAAATTTTAAAAAAATAAGAAAAATATGCACAAGCATTATTTGCTCTGGAAAACTAATTTTTATTTGGGCTTTTTCAATGAACATTTAAACTGTTAATAATTTTTTTTCCAAAAAGTCCATCCGTCAATCCCAAGGTAATTAACAAAGCTATTCAATAAAATAAAGAAAAAAAAATAAAGTTCAAAAGGCTAAATAAACAATGAGGGATATTTAAAAGTCCTCAAAAAAAAAAGTTTTTAGCGTTTTTTTTTAGGTTTTTTTTATTTTTTAAACTTTAAAAAAAAATTTAACCCGTAATGAAAGTATTTGAGACTGGCTTTACAATACTTTTTGTTTCGATGAAATATGTTGTAGATTAAAGAAGCTATACTTGTGCAAACACGCCAAACCCATTGAAAATTGCATAAGCTTGAACTAATTTTTTGCCCATAAAAAAAAATAAATAAATTAAAGTCAATCCGTCACTCCCTTAATTAACTTATTCTGCTTTGAAAACACCAAAAAAATTAAATAAAAGCCTTAGTTATACCTTTGTATATATAATGGAATAGTATAATCATGAAGAGGAACGTTCGAAGCGACTCCTTACCTGTCTCCTCGGAATCAATATGTATGCATATTTAAGAGAGGTGACGAGAAGAAAATAAGAGAACTAAAAATAGAAAAAAATAATTTGAGAGATATGTCAACGCAAAAAAATCCGAAACGAATATATAGAGTTAATAGGGAGGGAAGATTAAAAAAAATAACAATAAGGCAAAAGAAAACGTCAAAGAGGAGGAAGAATGAAAATGTAGTTGTCAATTCGAAGAATCATTGCCCAATTAGAAAAATATTTTCAAATAATGTAAATAATTTTCAGCAAGTAAATTCAATTAGGTATTTCAACTGTTTTTAATGATAAATATTTTCCATAGATAAAATATTTTTGAGGTTTTAGTGTTGTAATAAATAATTGTCAATCCAGCAAAAGTTATTATTAGTTGTTTATTTCTAAGCTTTTTAACAAACTTCAGTTCAAATTTAAATGTTTAAACAAATATTGAACACAAAAAGGTTATTTTACATGAAAGAAGGTAATACAACTTTATTGCAATTCGCATGAATAATCGTCAAAATGTTATTTAAATACAAATTTTGATGTAAATCACGACAATACTAGAATGTCAATCTCAATTTTTTCTTAGTTCACTTGAAAAAAAACAACTTTATTTGTACGTGAAAATAATTTTTTCGGTTGTGGTGTAGCTATTTTTTCTTAAAAATAGGTACAAATCTACCTTTAAATATTTTTGCTTCAACAAAACATAATAAAAATGAATATTCCTTTAAAAAGTTAAAACATTATTTTTGTCGCCAATTTGTTTTATTTTATTTCTCATAAATTAAATATCAAGTAGCAACACTTTACCTGCAAAGCTACTTTTGCTTACCCACCTACTCCCTTATGAACATTTTGCAAAATAATAAAAAACAACAAATACAGTAATGCAAGGGCCTACAAATTTGGCAACAACGAATTAGATTTCACAAAAATTGAAAAATCTATTCAAAACGAATTTGAAATAGCAAAATACCTACAATGGGTTAAGCATACATAGCTACAGCCAAATGTATAGCACACAAGACTCCGTCGCTAGGCAGCCACAAACAAAATCCTATGCGAATAATGCTCAGGCAAGAAGGAACTTAAAATTTTTGTTTATATTTACGTTTTTTTTTTGCCTTTTTGTTGTTGCGGGAAACAACCAACCCTGTCGCACTTCCTATTTCTTATGACAGAAAATAAAATACTCCTTTCACTTGCACATTATTAAAAAAACGGTTGGAATGTTACAAATAATTTCGAATGCTAATTGATTGAAATAAAAATTAATGCATTCTATATAAACAGGGCTTCTACACTGCATCATTATAATTTTTAAATGTATAATATAGTAATTCTGAGTGTGAAACGAACTACAATTTTGTTTTTATTTTCATAGTCGTTTAAAATGCACCATTTATTTTTGGTATAACCTTTATATATATATAATAATATAGTATTCTCATGGAACAAGAATTTGTGTTATCGAGGAGGCTAAATTGGGGGCGCTAGTTGTATGAAAATTGCTCACTTTAAGAGAACGAGAAGAGCCAAAGTTCATATAAAAAAAAATAATAATGTGCGAGTGAAAGGAGTATTTTATTTTCTGTCGTAAGAACTAGGGGAGTGCGACAGGGTTGGTTGTTTCCCGCCAAAACAAAAAGGCAAAAAAAAAAAACCTAAATATAAACAAAAATTTGACGTTCCTTCTTGTCTGAGTATTATTCGCTTTCAGATTTTGTGTGTGGCTGCCTAGCGACGGAGTCGTGAATGCTATACATTTGGCTATAGCTATGTATGCTTTAATCATTGTAGGTGTTCTGCTATTTTAAATTCGTTTTGAATTGATTTTTCAATTTTTGTGAAAACTGATTCGTTGTTGCCAAATTTGTAGGCCCTTGCATTAATTATTTATAATATTTGTTGTTTTTTATATTTTGTAAATTGTTCGTAAGGGTAAGTAAACGTAGCTTTGCAAGTAAGGTGAAGCAAAAATATGTATAGGTAGATTTTAACTTAATTTAAAGAAAAATAGCAAAATCACAACCGAAATTATAATTTTCACGTACAAGTAAAATTGTAAGATTCAAGTGAACTAAGAAAAAGTTCACATTGTTTTCACGTGTAATGCAATACATTTCCAGTATTGGCGAGAAAAACACTAAAAACTGTGTTCAAAAGTAGTTTAATGGCATTTTGACGTTTGTGTATGTGAATTGGAATAAAGTTTTAATACCTACGATTATGTAAAATAACCTTTTTTGTTTTCAAGAATTGTGTAAACAATTTAATTTCACTTGAATTTTGTTTAAACATTAAAAATGAACATCTAATACCTCTTGTTTGATTGACAATTATTTATTACAACACTAAAACTCCAATAAATAACATTCACATGTTCTACTAATTTGACTTAAACTTGATTTTTCATGTACTACGTCTTTAAAAGCAAATACGTATTTTGAATTTCTAATGAAGTTCTCAAAACTATTCTATCAAAAGTAATTTTCATAAAAAAAAGTTGAAATACCTAATTTAATTTACTTTTGAAATTTATTTACATTATTTGAAAATAATTTTCTCATTGCGCAATGATTCTTTGAATTGGCAACTACATTTTCATTCTTCCTTCTCTTTGACGTTTTTTTTTGCCTTATTATTTTTTTTAATCTTCCCTCCCTATTAACTCTATATAGAGTAAGAGGCCACCGTCGAATCACTTAGCTCATCCTGTCAATGGGTTTTGAACACTTTATTGGATAGAATTTCGATAGACAAAGACGATGCACCCCGGTAGCCTATAAAATCCCGGGACAAAGGGGTCTAAAACGGGTTACTTCCGGTGCGTTTTTTCGACCATGACTTAGCTCATCGAGTTAATGGCTAAAACTAATATCGAACTATAGAGCTCGACGAGGCGAAACAAAATATATAGGGTAGCCTGACCAAAAGCGTGCCAAAGGGGGTGGTAGCCTCCCTTTTAGGACCGGATTTTTCTACCACAACCTAGCTCATCGAGTTAATGGATAAATTTGGTACCAAATTAAAGGTCTGAATGTACACTTTACGAATATATACGGTAGCCTTGGCTTAAACGTGTCAAACCATCCGGTAGCCTTCATACAATGAAAAAAAAGCACGATAAATGTTCTCACTAAAACATTCATAACTCCGTTATTTTTTTATCATTTTTTATGTTTAATATACCAAATGAAAGCTGAAGGTGTGTAAAAAATTAATAAAATATCAAAACTTATATAAAAGAGGTAAGCTCAAATATTTTGCTTGTATCTTATGAAGTAACTTCATACCTTACCTTTTATTATTGGCATACAAAAAAGAAAAACTTATTCATTTTTTTTTGGTAAATTCGTATTTGTATTTATGCATTATTAATTAGAATTAATTATTAAAATAAAAAAAAAATTATTGAAAAGTTTTGAACTTTTTTACAATTTTTTTTTATTTAACACTTCTTAAAATAAATACTTTTTTCTTTTAATATAAATAACAGAATAAACGTCATTTTTATACATATTTATTGAAATAAATTAAACAAATTCATTAAAAAAACATAAAACTACTTCATATATCCACAGAATATATGTAACACAAAAAAAGAAGGTAAGCTCAAATATTTTTTGTGTATCTTCTTTAAAATTTTCAGTGGAATTCAAGTTGTAATTTATTATTAAACACTGTCAAGTAATGTCCTTTCCTCAAAATATAACCTAACATGCAAAGGAAGTTCAACAGAGTATTAATTATATAAACATATTTCACCAAAAGCAAATAAAAACAAAAACATTGGAATGATAAGGCATTTTTCGTTTAATCTATAAAAAATGAGGTAGCTACCTTGAATTGTATTTTTTTAAAATCCTATTTTGTTAACAAAAAAGTATTTATTATTATTCAAATTCGAAAAAAAATATAAAAACGGTAGCTTTTTTTTGAATGCCACTGTATGTCATTTAAAAAAAATATGTTTTCTTAAGAAAAAAATCATAATTGGTGCAAAACATATAGAAAATGGATTTTTAATAAAGACACGAATTTATGTTATAAATAAAGAGAAAATACTCTCTAATAATATCATTTTCAGTTATATAATAATATGTAAGAATGATCTGCAATGTTTCAAGAAATGCCGGTTCTCTCTCTGATAACAGAAATATTTTTTTCGCAAGCAAAAGCTCTGTTGCAAGCTCTTGTAATTCTAAGCAGTATTATTACGCAAAATTTCTAGCTGATTAAGCGCGCCTTTTTTTTTTATTAAGTGATTACCTATAAATATATTAACAAAACTAAAAAATGTCGGTTTGTTTTTTATTTTGTTTGTTTGTTTTATTCAAGCTATTATTTTGATGGAGTAGTTTAGTAAAACCTTTTAAGTTTTTAATTCCACCACATAAAAAACAAACCGACATTTTTTAGTTTTGTTAATATATTTATAGGTAATCATTTAATAAAAAAAAGGCGCACTTAATCAGCTAGAAATGTTGCGTAATATTACTGCTTAGAATTACAAGAGCTTGCAACAGAGCTTTTGCTTGCGAAAAAAATATTTCTGTTATCAGAGAGAGAACCGGCATTTCTTGAAACATTGCAGATCATTCTTACATATTATTATATAACTGAAAATGATATTATTAGAGAGTATTTTCTCTTTATTTATAACATAAATTCGTGTCTCTATTAAAAATCCATTTTCTATATGTTTTGCACCAATTATGATTTTTTTCTTAAGAAAACATATTTTTTTTTAAATGACATACAGTGGCATTCAAAAAAAAGCTACCGTTTTTATATTTTTTTTCGAATTTGAATAATAATAAATACTTTTTTGTTAACAAAATAGGATTTTAAAAAAATACAATTCAAGGTAGCTACCTCATTTTTTATAGATTAAACGAAAAATGCCTTATCATTCCAATGTTTTTGTTTTTATTTGCTTTTGGTGAAATATGTTTATATAATTAATACTCTGTTGAACTTTCTTTGCATGTTAGGTTATATTTTAAGGAAAGGACATTACTTGACAGTGTTTAATAATAAATTACAACTTGAATTCCACTGAAAATTTTAAAGAAGATACACAAAAAATATTTGAGCTTACCTTTTTTTTTTGTGTTACATATATTCTGTGGATATATGAAGTAGTTTTATGTTTTTTTAATGAATTTGTTTAATTTATTTCAATAAATATGTATAAAAATGACGTTTATTCTGTTATTTATATTAAAAGAAAAAAGTATTTATTTTAAGAAGTGTTAAATAAAAAAAAATTGTAAAAAAGTTCAAAACTTTTGAATAATTTTTTTTTTATTTTAATAATTAATTCTAATTAATAATGCATAAATACAAATACGAATTTACCAAACAAAAATGAATAAGTTTTTCTTTTTTGTATGCCAATAATAAAAGGTAAGGTATGAAGTTACTTCATAAGAAGATACAAGCAAAATATTTGAGCTTACCTTTTTTATATAAGTTTTGATATTTTATTAATTTTTTACACACCTTCAGCTTTCATTTGGTATATAAAACATAAAAAATGATAAAAAAATAACGGAGTTATGAATGTTTTAGTGAGAACATTTATCGTGCTTTTTTTTCATTGTATGAAGGCTACCGGATGGTTTGACACGTTTAAGCCAAGGCTACCGTATATATTCGTAAAGTGTACATTCAGACCTTTAATTTGGTACCAAATTTATCCATTAACTCGATGAGCTAGGTTGTGGTAGAAAAATCCGGTCCTAAAAGGGAGGCTACCACCCCCTTTGGCACGCTTTTGGTCAGGCTACCCTATATATTTTGTTTCGCCTCGTCGAGCTCTATAGTTCGATATTAGTTTTAGCCATTAACTCGATGAGCTAAGTCATGGTCGAAAAAACGCACCGGAAGTAACCCGTTTGAGACCCCTTTGTCCCGGGATTTTATAGGCTACCGGGGTGCATCGTCTTTGTCTCTCGAAATTCTATCCAATAAAGTGTTCAAAACCCATTGACAGGATGAGCTAAGTGATTCGACGGTGGCCTCTTACTCTATATAGAGTTAATAGGGAGGGAAGATTAAAAAAAATAATAAGGCAAAAAAAAAACGTCAAAGAGAAGGAAGAATGAAAATGTAGTTGCCAATTCAAAGAATCATTGCGCAATGAGAAAATTATTTTCAAATAATGTAAATAAATTTCAAAAGTAAATTAAATTAGGTATTTCAACTTTTTTTTATGAAAATTACTTTTGATAGAATAGTTTTGAGAACTTCATTAGAAATTCAAAATACGTATTTGCTTTTAAAGACGTAGTACATGAAAAATCAAGTTTAAGTCAAATTAGTAGAACATGTGAATGTTATTTATTGGAGTTTTAGTGTTGTAATAAATAATTGTCAATCAAACAAGAGGTATTAGATGTTCATTTTTAATGTTTAAACAAAATTCAAGTGAAATTAAATTGTTTACACAATTCTTGAAAACAAAAAAGGTTATTTTACATAAACGTAGGTATTAAAACTTTATTCCAATTCACATACACAAACGTCAAAATGCCATTAAACTACTTTTGAACACAGTTTTTAGTGTTTTTCTCGCCAATACTGGAAATGTATTGCATTACACGTGAAAACAATGTGAACTTTTTCTTAGTTCACTTGAATCTTACAATTTTACTTGTACGTGAAAATTATAATTTCGGTTGTGATTTTGCTATTTTTCTTTAAATTAAGTTAAAATCTACCTATACCTATTTTTGCTTCACCTTACTTGCAAAGCTACGTTTACTTACCCTTACGAACAATTTACAAAATAATAAAAAACAACAAATATTTTAAATAATTAATGCAAGGGCCTACAAATTTGGCAACAACGAATTAGTTTTCACAAAAATTGAAAAATCAATTCAAAACGAATTTAAAATAGCAGAACACCTACAATGATTAAAGCATACATAGCTATAGCCAAATGTATAGCATTCACGACTCCATCGCTAGGCAGCCACACACAAAATCTGAAAGCGAGTGAAAGGAGTATTTTATTTTCTGTCATAAGAAATAGGAAGTGCGACAGGGTTGGTTGTTTCCCGCAACAACAAAAAGGCAAAAAAAAACGTAAATATAAACAAAAATTTTAAGTTCCTTCTTGCCTGAGCATTATTCGCATAGGATTTTGTTTGTGGCTGCCTAGCGACGGAGTCTTGTGTGCTATACATTTGGCTGTAGCTATGTATGCTTAACCCATTGTAGGTATTTTGCTATTTCAAATTCGTTTTGAATAGATTTTTCAATTTTTGTGAAATCTAATTCATTGTTGCCAAATTTGTAGGCCCTTGCATTACTGTATTTGTTGTTTTTTATTATTTTGCAAAATGTTTATAAGGGAGTAGGTGGGTAAGCAAAAGTAGCTTTGCAGGTAAAGTGTTGCTACTTGATATTTAATTTATGAGAAATAAAATAAAACAAATTGGCGACAAAAATAATGTTTTAACTTTTTAAAGGAATACATATTCATTTTTATTATGTTTTGTTGAAGCAAAAATATTTAAAGGTAGATTTGTACCTATTTTTAAGAAAAAATAGCTACACCACAACCGAAAAAATAATTTTCACGTACAAATAAAGTTGTTTTTTCAAGTGAACTAAGAAAAAATTGAGATTGACATTCTAGTATTGTCGTGATTTACATCAAAATTTGTATTTAAATAACATTTTGACGATTATTCATGCGAATTGCAATAAAGTTGTATTACCTTCTTTCATGTAAAATAACCTTTTTGTGTTCAATATTTGTTTAAACATTTAAATTTGAACTGAAGTTTGTTAAAAAGCTTAGAAATAAACAACTAATAATAACTTTTGCTGGATTGACAATTATTTATTACAACACTAAAACCTCAAAAATATTTTATCTATGGAAAATATTTATCATTAAAAACAGTTGAAATACCTAATTGAATTTACTTGCTGAAAATTATTTACATTATTTGAAAATATTTTTCTCATTGGGCAATGATTCTTCGAATTGGCAACTACATTTTCATTCTTCCTCCTCTTTGACGTTTTCTTTTGCCTTATTGTTATTTTTTTTAATCTTCCCTCCCTATTAACTCTATATATTCGTTTCAGATTTTTTTGCGTTGACATATCTCTCAAATTATTTTTTTCTTTTTTTGGTTCTCTCTTATTTTCTTCTCGTCACCTCTCTTAAATATGCATAAATATTGATTCCGAGGAGACAGGTAAGGGGGCGCTTCGAGCGTTCCTCTTCATGATTGTACTATTCTATTATATATAACGGGTGATTTTTTAGCTGGTTTGGTTTTGGCAACACTGGTTTTGACAGCTGACGTGTGTTTAGTACCTTGTGTCACTGTCAAACAGCTTCAGTTTGCAATTTAACCATGGATCGTCTTACAAATGAACAACGCTTGCAAATTATTGAATTTTACTATCAAAATTCGTTCTCGGTTCGAAATGTTCATCGCGCGCTGCTTATCGAAAAATTGTGTTCAGCGATGAGGCTCATTTTTGGTTGAATGAGTACGTAAATAAGCAAAATTGCCGCATTTGGAGTGAAGATCAGCCAGAAGCATTGCAACAGCTACCAATGCATCCCGAAAAAGCCACTGTTTGGTGCGGTTTATGGGCCGGCGGCATTATTGGGCCATATTTCTTCAAAGATGATGCGAATCGCAGCGTTACTGTCAATGGTGAACGCTACCGAGCGATGATAACAAACTTTTTTTTGCCCGAAATGGAAGTTCTTGACTTGCATGATATGTGGTTTCAACAAGACGGTGACACATGCCACACAGCACGCGAAACAATGGCCCAATTACGAGGCGAGTTTGGTGAACAGTTAATTTCGCACTGGAAGCCAACATCCATGCATTCATTCGTGATACCGGCCGATATGTGTGAAGGAGTTTGCCAAAATTGGACTCAGCGGATGGGCTACCTGAGACGCAGCCATTCAACATTTGCATGAAATTATCTTTAAACATTAAATTGCAAGGTTCAAACTATCGATTAAATAAATATTTCATTCATTTTTTCGAATTTTTTGTGTTTTTAAGTTCTAAACCTCTTAAAAAATCACCCATTACAAGGGTAATACTTCAGTCAATACATAAGGGCCCTTAGGCAAAGGTTTTTTATACATATTATTTACTTGAATAGAAATCTAAATTTAAAGTACATATAATTTATAGTAATGAACAATCTGAAAACGTATTTTCAACACCCCCTCTCCCTTCAGATGGTTTCGATTCGTCATATTTTCGAATTCCTAATAAATATGAAAAATTTTGGAAAACATCTTTCGAAAGTGGTTTTGTCAAAATGTCAGCTCTCATTTCACTCGATGGACAGTATTCCAGTTGTATAATTTTCTTTTCTTTAAGATCTCTAATATGATGATGGCATATATCATCCCTGATTGTCTTCGTATATACTTGTGGGTTCATTAATATTTACCTTCATTTCTTTTAAGAGTCTTCGCAGCCAAATAAGTTCTCGACTTTGCAAGTGATGCCGCTACATACTCCGCTTCAGTCGATGACATAGCAACTGAGGACTGTTTTCGGCATGACCAAGCTATACTGCTTCCTGCGAATTGAAATACGTACCCACTAGTAGATTTTCTATCTTTTGTATCACCAGCCCAGTCGGCATCCACATAACACACCAAAATTCTTTCTTCATTTGATTGAAGCCATTAAGCTTTCTCAAGAGTATTTGCAAGGTATCGCATGACTCTTTTTGCAGCTTTCTAGTCACTTTCAGTTGGGGAATCTATTCGTCTGCTGAAAAGATTGACAGCTAATGATATATCTGGTCTTGAAACGGTTGCGATATAGAGTAATGACCCAATAGCTTGACGATATAAGTTATTATTTGGTAACTTCGGACTTATTACTTCATTTGGACTCAAGAAACCCGTTTCGTATGGCGTTAAAATTGGTTTTGATTCTTCAAGGTTATCTGTCTTTATAAATTGTTGAATCTTGGAGTTTTGGCTAAGTTTGAACGAGCCATCTTTTTCACGTCTGATTTCTATACCGAGGTAATGTTGTGCTTCTCCCAAGTCTTTAATTTTTACATACTTTTGGAGTTCTTTATAAATTGTGTTTATTACTTCTTTATTAAATCCAGCCACCAGAATGTCATCGACATATGTATATTAACATGAATGTTGCTTGTAACATGAATCGGCTGTTGATGCCTGGAATCCCATTGCAATTAAGATTTCTGTCACTCTTTTGTTCCATTCTCTTGCCGATTGCTTCAAACCATAGATACTTTTATTGAGTTTTAGCACCTTTTCTTCATGACCCAAAATTTTGAACCCAGGTTGGTGCATGAAAATTTCATCACTGAGTTTTGCATTTAAGTAGGCATTTTTCACATCGAAATGACTCACATGTAAACGTCTCAAATACGCAACCACAAGAAGAGTTCTAATTGTTTCGTGTTTAACCACTGGTGCAATGGTCTCATCATAATCTTCACCATATTTTTGAGAAAATCCTCTTGCTATTAGACGTGCTTTATAAGTACTTAAGCTTCCGTCTACATTAGGTTTGGCTTTAAATACCCACTTACAACTTACTGTTCTTCTTCCGGGTGGAACTCTGTTAGGGTCCAAACTTGAAGTTCCTTCGTTGAATTAATTTCTTCTTGTGCAGCATCAATACACTTGCGTTTTTCGACGAGTGATAAACGTAATACTTCTTCCTAGGACTCTGGTTCTTTCGAAACATCAAGAAGTGCTTTGTAGGATAGAAATACAGGCGGAATGCCTTTATTTGAACGCTTTGACATCCGAACTTTTTATTCTGATCTTTAATGTCTTCACCACCTTGAGTTACTGACTGTTCGTCAACGAGGGGTTCATCTTCTTGAGATATTTGCTCTTCAAGAGTCTTTTCTTCCGTTCCCAGTCTTATTGAAACACATTCAGAATTTTCTTCTGTAGGAGTAACTTCGGTTTCGAAATTTGGTTTAGTTCTTGATTTTTGGAAATTTGTAAATACGTACAAAAAAATACGTTAACTTTGAATTCTGGGGCTCACTTTCAATAATTCTTAAAGATCTTGATATCCAAACTCTATTGGTTGTTGGATCAAGTATACGATAACCTTTTGAGTTGAGATCGTATCCAACAAGAACTCCTTCTTCAGCTTTGTCATCCCACTTCTTCCTTTTCTGCTTTGGAACTAAAGTAAACGATTTGGATCCAAACACTCTAATATAGCTCAGATCAGGTTTCTCTGCAGTAAACAACTTAACTGGAGTCTTCTTAAGACTGTTACTAGGTAACCTAATCTGCAAATACACAGCTTCTCCCCAGAAACGATTTGGAAGATTGGCATCAAGAAGCATACACTTCGCTGCTTCGGTAAGGGTTCGGTTTTTGCGTTCTGCCACACCGTTTTGTTGTGGTGTGTATGGAATCGTGTACTGATGGTGAATACCTTCTTTCTTCATAAATTGTTCCAAGTCCTCAGACACATTTTCTTTTCCATTGTCGGATCGCAGAATGACAGGTTTTCTACCAAACTTATGTTGTTTTCAATTGGCAATCTGGAATCAGAAAAAAGCATTCTCAAAGCGTTCAATTGGGCAAAAGTGACAGTTCTAATTCTGAAAAAGAAGAGATTTCTCTTCTGGATTTGAAGTCAGAAGCAAAAACAGAATCACTCACACATTCAAAGATTTTACATGTCACACTTGACAAATGTCATATTTTTGAATTAACAAATTGTGCGAACTGTGAAGTGATTGCTTGAAATTAAAACTAAACTATAAAAAAATGGATACTAATATTGACAATATCTTAGCAATTGTTCATAATTTGTTAGAAACATTGTTGGAGTCGTCTTCCTCATCTTCTTCATCAAGTGATGACGATGCAAGTGATGCAGTAAATTTCTTATTGCAGGAGTTTTCCAAAATTGCAAAACTACCAATACAGTCACACCAAACCTCAAATTTTTCAGAATTCACAAAAAGTGTTCAATTGGGATTCTGCTTCTACTTCTCATTCCGGATTGCCAATTGAAAACGACATTATTGAACATATTTGCGACATATCCCTTTATAGCACTAGCTACTTCGTCTTTCGATTTCAATAAATGCACCACTGCGTAATTAGAGAAATCGTCAATTAGTGTTAAAAAGTATCGATTACCTCTCGGAGTTGATGTCTGCATAGGGCCACATAGATCCGAATGGATTAATCGTAAAGGTTGCTTTTCTCTATCTTGTCTCACTGGGAATTTAGACTGTGCGAGCTTGCTTTTAATACAATGCTCACAGATGATTTTCTCAGGGCATTTTCTCAGTTTAATTCCATTTGCAAGATCTTTTTTGACGAGCCTCTCGATAGCCACTGGATCTCTATGGCCAAGTCGACGATGTCAGCTTTACAGGACAGCTCAATAGATTTTTCAGTTTCCAGCTTGTAAAGACTGTCACTTCTCTTCGCTTGAGCAACTACTTGAGATCCATTGTATATTTGACAAAGATTTCTTCAAAAATAACCTTATAACCTTGGTTTGCTATTCGTTGTACTGAAAGTAAACCTCCATCCAGCTCAGGAACATATAAAATTTCTTTTAAAAGTATCTTCCGAATATCGCTTGGTACTTTGGTACTAGGCAATTCAACCAGCCACATCCGATTCCTGAAGACATCACGGACAACCCATTAGCAAGATATATTTTTGTGTTGTCATTCCGGATCGTATCGTTGGTCATATGAATTGTAGCTCCAGAGTCGATGTACCAACTACCACACTCAACTCTGACTTCAGCACACACTTCAAAAGAGAGATTACCTTCATTAGTGATACTATCTTGCGATGTTGATGCTACAGATGACTTGGCATGCTTTCCTTTTTGTAAAGTAGACTTGTATTTATAGCAATCTGCCTTAACATGTCCCGATTTGTTGCAATAAAAGCACGTTCTTCCTTCATTGACATAAGGCTTCTTCGGTTTTGTATGCTTCGAATTTCTTCCTTGATTAGACCACATTGGAACTTCATTTTCGTTTTGCTCATTATTTTCAAAACGTCTTTGGTATTCGTCCAACATCTTACCATTGACATATTCAATTGTCAAGTCAGCTTGATCCCGACGCTCGAGTGCAGTAACTAATCCAGAATAAGATTCTGGTAGACTCACTAACAAAACCGCAACAACTTCATCATCTTCCAAAGGTTTTCCGTAAGCTCTTAACAAACCAACAACTCGCATGATGGCATCTATATGGTCGCTCATCTTACCACCAGAATAACGAATGCCATATAGTTTTCTCCTTAAATACAGGCGACTTCCAAAAGTTGACCTCTCGTATTTCTTTGAGAAAACTTCCTAAATACTATGTGCTTCTTCTAGATGGGCGATATGCATAATTTGACAATCCTCGACGCTCAGCGTTATATAAGCTTTCGCTTTATTGTTTTTCTTCATCCATTCCTCATTGATTACAGCTGGTTTTGGCTTGCTAACCACATCCCAAAGCTCATCTCTTACGAGAATGGCTTGAATCTTCGTCTTGCAGAAAATATAGTTTCCTCCATTCAGTAAAGAAACATTCGCTTTAAGATCCATTTCCTTTTGAAAGTTTGAAGATTTTTCTTAAAAATCATTAAAATTAAATAATATATTTGCCACGATGCTGGGCCCATAACCTATAGAAAGTGTCCTCTTGAATAATTATTTCCTTTAGAAAATAAAACGAAGACTTCTTCATTAGAGGAACGATAACAACATAACTAAATTTATTTTATTTTAATTTTCACAATAAACATACTAAGAAAATTTACTTGAATAGAAATCTAAATTTAAAGTACGTATAATTTATAGTAATGAACAATCTGAAAGCGTATTTTCAACAATTTTGTATCTATACTATATTATAAGGAGGAAAGATTTGGTTGTTTGTTTGGATTGAATAGGTTGCGAAACTACTTGATCGATTTGTTTCCGTTGGGTTACTACACTATCCGTTGACATTTATTATACTTAAAAAAGGGATCCTTACTAAAACAAGGTTTTTATAGAAGAAAATTTATTAAAGAAATCTGAAAAAGTCGGGAAAGAGAATAAGTTTTGCATTGAATCACATGATTTAATGATTTTGAACGATGTGAAGGTGGAAAATGAATTTTGATGTTCTGAAAATTTCAGATAAATTTAAAATTCATTATTACGCTTTGCATACATTTTAGGTGACTCTACTTATTTCGACTCCGTTCAAATAAACTAAATGTGAACTATCTATGTAGTTTTTATTACTTCTATGGAGATTTAGTTAAGGCTTTAAATTGGGTTGAGACGAAGTTCGCCAGGTCAGCTAGTACGAGTCGAGTATTATATATTTTTTTTTGAAATTGTACAGTGCAAAAACCAAAATGACCAACAGTGTGTTAATCCGTATCAAAAGTACTTCGTATACCCGATATATGACACAAATTCAAGTTATGGAAAAATATTTCGTTGCTTTTTCTATAATCTGTGCAATTTTTTTTATAATTTCTAGATAACCCGGGTGGAATCGGCTAAGCTGATAGTTCCTTCGTTGAATTAATTTCTTCTTGTGCAGCATCAATACACTTGCGTTTTTCGACGAGTGATAAACGCAATACTTCTTCCTAGGACTCTGGTTCTTTCGAAACATCAAGAAGTGCTTTGTAGGATAGAAATACAGGCGGAATGCCTTTATTTGAACGCTTTGACATCCGAACTTTTTATTCTGATCTTTAATGTCTTCACCACCTTGAGTTACTGACTGTTCGTCAACGAGGGGTTCATCTTCTTGAGATATTTGCTCTTCAAGAGTCTTTTCTTCCGTTCCCAGTCTTATTGAAACACATTCAGAATTTTCTTCTGTAGGAGTAACTTCGGTTTCGAAATTTGGTTTAGTTCTTGATTTTTGGAAATTTGTAAATACGTACAAAAAAATACGTTAACTTTGAATTCTGGGGCTCACTTTCAATAATTCTTAAAGATCTTGATATCCAAACTCTATTGGTTGTTGGATCAAGTATACGATAACCTTTTGAGTTGAGATCGTATCCAACAAGAACTCCTTCTTCAGCTTTGTCATCCCACTTCTTCCTTTTCTGCTTTGGAACTAAAGTAAACGATTTGGATCCAAACACTCTAATATAGCTCAGATCAGGTTTCTCTGCAGTAAACAACTTAACTGGAGTCTTCTTAAGACTGTTACTAGGTAACCTAATCTGCAAATACACAGCTTCTCCCCAGAAACGATTTGGAAGATTGGCATCAAGAAGCATACACTTCGCTGCTTCGGTAAGGGTTCGGTTTTTGCGTTCTGCCACACCGTTTTGTTGTGGTGTGTATGGAATCGTGTACTGATGGTGAATACCTTCTTTCTTCATAAATTGTTCCAAGTCCTCAGACACATTTTCTTTTCCATTGTCGGATCGCAGAATGACAGGTTTTCTACCAAACTTATGTTGTTTTCAATTGGCAATCTGGAATCAGAAAAAAGCATTCTCAAAGCGTTCAATTGGGCAAAAGTGACAGTTCTAATTCTGAAAAAGAAGAGATTTCTCTTCTGGATTTGAAGTCAGAAGCAAAAACAGAATCACTCACACATTCAAAGATTTTACATGTCACACTTGACAAATGTCATATTTTTGAATTAACAAATTGTGCGAACTGTGAAGTGATTGCTTGAAATTAAAACTAAACTATAAAAAAATGGATACTAATATTGACAATATCTTAGCAATTGTTCATAATTTGTTAGAAACATTGTTGGAGTCGTCTTCCTCATCTTCTTCATCAAGTGATGACGATGCAAGTGATGCAGTAAATTTCTTATTGCAGGAGTTTTCCAAAATTGCAAAACTACCAATACAGTCACACCAAACCTCAAATTTTTCAGAATTCACAAAAAGTGTTCAATTGGGATTCTGCTTCTACTTCTCATTCCGGATTGCCAATTGAAAACGACATTATTGAACATATTTGCGACATATCCCTTTATAGCACTAGCTACTTCGTCTTTCGATTTCAATAAATGCACCACTGCGTAATTAGAGAAATCGTCAATTAGTGTTAAAAAGTATCGATTACCTCTCGGAGTTGATGTCTGCATAGGGCCACATAGATCCGAATGGATTAATCGTAAAGGTTGCTTTTCTCTATCTTGTCTCACTGGGAATTTAGACTGTGCGAGCTTGCTTTTAATACAATGCTCACAGATGATTTTCTCAGGGCATTTTCTCAGTTTAATTCCATTTGCAAGATCTTTTTTGACGAGCCTCTCGATAGCCACTGGATCTCTATGGCCAAGTCGACGATGTCAGCTTTACAGGACAGCTCAATAGATTTTTCAGTTTCCAGCTTGTAAAGACTGTCACTTCTCTTCGCTTGAGCAACTACTTGAGATCCATTGTATATTTGACAAAGATTTCTTCAAAAATAACCTTATAACCTTGGTTTGCTATTCGTTGTACTGAAAGTAAACCTCCATCCAGCTCAGGAACATATAAAATTTCTTTTAAAAGTATCTTCCGAATATCGCTTGGTACTTTGGTACTAGGCAATTCAACCAGCCACATCCGATTCCTGAAGACATCACGGACAACCCATTAGCAAGATATATTTTTGTGTTGTCATTCCGGATCGTATCGTTGGTCATATGAATTGTAGCTCCAGAGTCGATGTACCAACTACCACACTCAACTCTGACTTCAGCACACACTTCAAAAGAGAGATTACCTTCATTAGTGATACTATCTTGCGATGTTGATGCTACAGATGACTTGGCATGCTTTCCTTTTTGTAAAGTAGACTTGTATTTATAGCAATCTGCCTTAACATGTCCCGATTTGTTGCAATAAAAGCACGTTCTTCCTTCATTGACATAAGGCTTCTTCGGTTTTGTATGCTTCGAATTTCTTCCTTGATTAGACCACATTGGAACTTCATTTTCGTTTTGCTCATTATTTTCAAAACGTCTTTGGTATTCGTCCAACATCTTACCATTGACATATTCAATTGTCAAGTCAGCTTGATCCCGACGCTCGAGTGTAGTAACTAATCCAGAATAAGATTCTGGTAGACTCACTAACAAAACCGCAACAACTTCATCATCTTCCAAAGGTTTTCCGGAAGCTCTTAACAAACCAACAACTCGCATGATGGCATCTATATGGTCGCTCATCTTACCACCAGAATAACAAATGCCATATAGTTTTCTCCTTAAATACAGGCGACTTCCAAAAGTTGACCTCTCGTATTTCTTTGAGAAAACTTCCTAAATACTATGTGCTTCTTCTAGATGGGCGATATGCATAATTTGACAATCCTCGACGCTCAGCGTTATATAAGCTTTCGCTTTATTGTTTTTCTTCATCCATTCCTCATTGATTACAGCTGGTTTTGGCTTGCTAACCACATCCCAAAGCTCATCTCTTACGAGAATGGCTTGAATCTTCGTCTTGCAGAAAATATAGTTTCCTCCATTCAGTAAAGAAACATTCGCTTTAAGATCCATTTCCTTTTGAAAGTTTGAAGATTTTTCTTAAAAATCATTAAAATTAAATAATATATTTGCCACGATGCTGGGCCCATAACCTATAGAAAGTGTCCTCTTGAATAATTATTTCCTTTAGAAAATAAAACGAAGACTTCTTCATTAGAGGAACGATAACAACATAACTAAATTTATTTTATTTTAATTTTCACAATAAACATACTAAGAAAATTTACTTGAATAGAAATCTAAATTTAAAGTACATATAATTTATAGTAATGAACAATCTGAAAGCGTATTTTCAACAATTTTGTATCTATACTATATTATAAGGAGGAAAGATTTGGTTGTTTGTTTGGATTGAATAGGTTGCGAAACTACTTGATCGATTTGTTTCCGTTGGGTTACTACACTATCCGCGGTTGACATTTATTATACTTAAAAAAGGGATCCTTACTAAAACAAGGTTTTTATAGAAGAAAATTTATTAAAGAAATCTGAAAAAGTCGGGAAAGAGAATAAGTTTTGCATTGAATCACATGATTTAATGATTTTGAACGATGTGAAGGTGGAAAATGAATTTTGATGTTCTGAAAATTTCAGATAAATTTAAAATTCATTATTACGCTTTGCATACATTTTAGGTGACTCTACTTATTTCGACTCCGTTCAAATAAACTAAATGTGAACTATCTATGTAGTTTTTATTACTTCTATGGAGATTTAGTTAAGGCTTTAAATTGGGTTGAGACGAAGTTCGCCAGGTCAGCTAGTACGAGTCGAGTATTATATATTTTTTTTTGAAATTGTACAGTGCAAAAACCAAAATGACCAACAGTGTGTTAATCCGTATCAAAAGTACTTCGTATACCCGATATATGACACAAATTCAAGTTATGGAAAAATATTTCGTTGCTTTTTCTATAATCTGTGCAATTTTTTTTATAATTTCTAGATAACCCGGGTGGAATCGGCTAAGCTGATAGTTCCTTCGTTGAATTAATTTCTTCTTGTGCAGCATCAATACACTTGCGTTTTTCGACGAGTGATAAACGCAATACTTCTTCCTAGGACTCTGGTTCTTTCGAAACATCAAGAAGTGCTTTGTAGGATAGAAATACAGGCGGAATGCCTTTATTTGAACGCTTTGACATCCGAACTTTTTATTCTGATCTTTAATGTCTTCACCACCTTGAGTTACTGACTGTTCGTCAACGAGGGGTTCATCTTCTTGAGATATTTGCTCTTCAAGAGTCTTTTCTTCCGTTCCCAGTCTTATTGAAACACATTCAGAATTTTCTTCTGTAGGAGTAACTTCGGTTTCGAAATTTGGTTTAGTTCTTGATTTTTGGAAATTTGTAAATACGTACAAAAAAATACGTTAACTTTGAATTCTGGGGCTCACTTTCAATAATTCTTAAAGATCTTGATATCCAAACTCTATTGGTTGTTGGATCAAGTATACGATAACCTTTTGAGTTGAGATCGTATCCAACAAGAACTCCTTCTTCAGCTTTGTCATCCCACTTCTTCCTTTTCTGCTTTGGAACTAAAGTAAACGATTTGGATCCAAACACTCTAATATAGCTCAGATCAGGTTTCTCTGCAGTAAACAACTTAACTGGAGTCTTCTTAAGACTGTTACTAGGTAACCTAATCTGCAAATACACAGCTTCTCCCCAGAAACGATTTGGAAGATTGGCATCAAGAAGCATACACTTCGCTGCTTCGGTAAGGGTTCGGTTTTTGCGTTCTGCCACACCGTTTTGTTGTGGTGTGTATGGAATCGTGTACTGATGGTGAATACCTTCTTTCTTCATAAATTGTTCCAAGTCCTCAGACACATTTTCTTTTCCATTGTCGGATCGCAGAATGACAGGTTTTCTACCAAACTTATGTTGTTTTCAATTGGCAATCTGGAATCAGAAAAAAGCATTCTCAAAGCGTTCAATTGGGCAAAAGTGACAGTTCTAATTCTGAAAAAGAAGAGATTTCTCTTCTGGATTTGAAGTCAGAAGCAAAAACAGAATCACTCACACATTCAAAGATTTTACATGTCACACTTGACAAATGTCATATTTTTGAATTAACAAATTGTGCGAACTGTGAAGTGATTGCTTGAAATTAAAACTAAACTATAAAAAAATGGATACTAATATTGACAATATCTTAGCAATTGTTCATAATTTGTTAGAAACATTGTTGGAGTCGTCTTCCTCATCTTCTTCATCAAGTGATGACGATGCAAGTGATGCAGTAAATTTCTTATTGCAGGAGTTTTCCAAAATTGCAAAACTACCAATACAGTCACACCAAACCTCAAATTTTTCAGAATTCACAAAAAGTGTTCAATTGGGATTCTGCTTCTACTTCTCATTCCGGATTGCCAATTGAAAACGACATTATTGAACATATTTGCGACATATCCCTTTATAGCACTAGCTACTTCGTCTTTCGATTTCAATAAATGCACCACTGCGTAATTAGAGAAATCGTCAATTAGTGTTAAAAAGTATCGATTACCTCTCGGAGTTGATGTCTGCATAGGGCCACATAGATCCGAATGGATTAATCGTAAAGGTTGCTTTTCTCTATCTTGTCTCACTGGGAATTTAGACTGTGCGAGCTTGCTTTTAATACAATGCTCACAGATGATTTTCTCAGGGCATTTTCTCAGTTTAATTCCATTTGCAAGATCTTTTTTGACGAGCCTCTCGATAGCCACTGGATCTCTATGGCCAAGTCGACGATGTCAGCTTTACAGGACAGCTCAATAGATTTTTCAGTTTCCAGCTTGTAAAGACTGTCACTTCTCTTCGCTTGAGCAACTACTTGAGATCCATTGTATATTTGACAAAGATTTCTTCAAAAATAACCTTATAACCTTGGTTTGCTATTCGTTGTACTGAAAGTAAACCTCCATCCAGCTCAGGAACATATAAAATTTCTTTTAAAAGTATCTTCCGAATATCGCTTGGTACTTTGGTACTAGGCAATTCAACCAGCCACATCCGATTCCTGAAGACATCACGGACAACCCATTAGCAAGATATATTTTTGTGTTGTCATTCCGGATCGTATCGTTGGTCATATGAATTGTAGCTCCAGAGTCGATGTACCAACTACCACACTCAACTCTGACTTCAGCACACACTTCAAAAGAGAGATTACCTTCATTAGTGATACTATCTTGCGATGTTGATGCTACAGATGACTTGGCATGCTTTCCTTTTTGTAAAGTAGACTTGTATTTATAGCAATCTGCCTTAACATGTCCCGATTTGTTGCAATAAAAGCACGTTCTTCCTTCATTGACATAAGGCTTCTTCGGTTTTGTATGCTTCGAATTTCTTCCTTGATTAGACCACATTGGAACTTCATTTTCGTTTTGCTCATTATTTTCAAAACGTCTTTGGTATTCGTCCAACATCTTACCATTGACATATTCAATTGTCAAGTCAGCTTGATCCCGACGCTCGAGTGTAGTAACTAATCCAGAATAAGATTCTGGTAGACTCACTAACAAAACCGCAACAACTTCATCATCTTCCAAAGGTTTTCCGGAAGCTCTTAACAAACCAACAACTCGCATGATGGCATCTATATGGTCGCTCATCTTACCACCAGAATAACAAATGCCATATAGTTTTCTCCTTAAATACAGGCGACTTCCAAAAGTTGACCTCTCGTATTTCTTTGAGAAAACTTCCTAAATACTATGTGCTTCTTCTAGATGGGCGATATGCATAATTTGACAATCCTCGACGCTCAGCGTTATATAAGCTTTCGCTTTATTGTTTTTCTTCATCCATTCCTCATTGATTACAGCTGGTTTTGGCTTGCTAACCACATCCCAAAGCTCATCTCTTACGAGAATGGCTTGAATCTTCGTCTTGCAGAAAATATAGTTTCCTCCATTCAGTAAAGAAACATTCGCTTTAAGATCCATTTCCTTTTGAAAGTTTGAAGATTTTTCTTAAAAATCATTAAAATTAAATAATATATTTGCCACGATGCTGGGCCCATAACCTATAGAAAGTGTCCTCTTGAATAATTATTTCCTTTAGAAAATAAAACGAAGACTTCTTCATTAGAGGAACGATAACAACATAACTAAATTTATTTTATTTTAATTTTCACAATAAACATACTAAGAAAATTTACTTGAATAGAAATCTAAATTTAAAGTACATATAATTTATAGTAATGAACAATCTGAAAGCGTATTTTCAACAATTTTGTATCTATACTATATTATAAGGAGGAAAGATTTGGTTGTTTGTTTGGATTGAATAGGTTGCGAAACTACTTGATCGATTTGTTTCCGTTGGGTTACTACACTATCCGCGGTTGACATTTATTATACTTAAAAAAGGGATCCTTACTAAAACAAGGTTTTTATAGAAGAAAATTTATTAAAGAAATCTGAAAAAGTCGGGAAAGAGAATAAGTTTTGCATTGAATCACATGATTTAATGATTTTGAACGATGTGAAGGTGGAAAATGAATTTTGATGTTCTGAAAATTTCAGATAAATTTAAAATTCATTATTACGCTTTGCATACATTTTAGGTGACTCTACTTATTTCGACTCCGTTCAAATAAACTAAATGTGAACTATCTATGTAGTTTTTATTACTTCTATGGAGATTTAGTTAAGGCTTTAAATTGGGTTGAGACGAAGTTCGCCAGGTCAGCTAGTACGAGTCGAGTATTATATATTTTTTTTTGAAATTGTACAGTGCAAAAACCAAAATGACCAACAGTGTGTTAATCCGTATCAAAAGTACTTCGTATACCCGATATATGACACAAATTCAAGTTATGGAAAAATATTTCGTTGCTTTTTCTATAATCTGTGCAATTTTTTTTATAATTTCTAGATAACCCGGGTGGAATCGGCTAAGCTGATAGTTCCTTCGTTGAATTAATTTCTTCTTGTGCAGCATCAATACACTTGCGTTTTTCGACGAGTGATAAACGCAATACTTCTTCCTAGGACTCTGGTTCTTTCGAAACATCAAGAAGTGCTTTGTAGGATAGAAATACAGGCGGAATGCCTTTATTTGAACGCTTTGACATCCGAACTTTTTATTCTGATCTTTAATGTCTTCACCACCTTGAGTTACTGACTGTTCGTCAACGAGGGGTTCATCTTCTTGAGATATTTGCTCTTCAAGAGTCTTTTCTTCCGTTCCCAGTCTTATTGAAACACATTCAGAATTTTCTTCTGTAGGAGTAACTTCGGTTTCGAAATTTGGTTTAGTTCTTGATTTTTGGAAATTTGTAAATACGTACAAAAAAATACGTTAACTTTGAATTCTGGGGCTCACTTTCAATAATTCTTAAAGATCTTGATATCCAAACTCTATTGGTTGTTGGATCAAGTATACGATAACCTTTTGAGTTGAGATCGTATCCAACAAGAACTCCTTCTTCAGCTTTGTCATCCCACTTCTTCCTTTTCTGCTTTGGAACTAAAGTAAACGATTTGGATCCAAACACTCTAATATAGCTCAGATCAGGTTTCTCTGCAGTAAACAACTTAACTGGAGTCTTCTTAAGACTGTTACTAGGTAACCTAATCTGCAAATACACAGCTTCTCCCCAGAAACGATTTGGAAGATTGGCATCAAGAAGCATACACTTCGCTGCTTCGGTAAGGGTTCGGTTTTTGCGTTCTGCCACACCGTTTTGTTGTGGTGTGTATGGAATCGTGTACTGATGGTGAATACCTTCTTTCTTCATAAATTGTTCCAAGTCCTCAGACACATTTTCTTTTCCATTGTCGGATCGCAGAATGACAGGTTTTCTACCAAACTTATGTTGTTTTCAATTGGCAATCTGGAATCAGAAAAAAGCATTCTCAAAGCGTTCAATTGGGCAAAAGTGACAGTTCTAATTCTGAAAAAGAAGAGATTTCTCTTCTGGATTTGAAGTCAGAAGCAAAAACAGAATCACTCACACATTCAAAGATTTTACATGTCACACTTGACAAATGACATATTTTTGAATTAACAAATTGTGCGAACTGTGAAGTGATTGCTTGAAATTAAAACTAAACTATAAAAAAATGGATACTAATATTGACAATATCTTAGCAATTGTTCATAATTTGTTAGAAACATTGTTGGAGTCGTCTTCCTCATCTTCTTCATCAAGTGATGACGATGCAAGTGATGCAGTAAATTTCTTATTGCAGGAGTTTTCCAAAATTGCAAAACTACCAATACAGTCACACCAAACCTCAAATTTTTCAGAATTCACAAAAAGTGTTCAATTGGGATTCTGCTTCTACTTCTCATTCCGGATTGCCAATTGAAAACGACATTATTGAACATATTTGCGACATATCCCTTTATAGCACTAGCTACTTCGTCTTTCGATTTCAATAAATGCACCACTGCGTAATTAGAGAAATCGTCAATTAGTGTTAAAAAGTATCGATTACCTCTCGGAGTTGATGTCTGCATAGGTCCACATAGATCCGAATGGATTAATCGTAAAGGTTGCTTTTCTCTATCTTGTCTCACTGGGAATTTAGACTGTGCGAGCTTGCTTTTAATACAATGCTCACAGATGATTTTCTCAGGGCATTTTCTCAGTTTAATTCCATTTGCAAGATCTTTTTTGACGAGCCTCTCGATAGCCACTGGATCTCTATGGCCAAGTCGACGATGTCAGCTTTACAGGACAGCTCAATAGATTTTTCAGTTTCCAGCTTGTAAAGACTGTCACTTCTCTTCGCTTGAGCAACTACTTGAGATCCATTGTATATTTGACAAAGATTTCTTCAAAAATAACCTTATAACCTTGGTTTGCTATTCGTTGTACTGAAAGTAAACCTCCATCCAGCTCAGGAACATATAAAATTTCTTTTAAAAGTATCTTCCGAATATCGCTTGGTACTTTGGTACTAGGCAATTCAACCAGCCACATCCGATTCCTGAAGACATCACGGACAACCCATTAGCAAGATATATTTTTGTGTTGTCATTCCGGATCGTATCGTTGGTCATATGAATTGTAGCTCCAGAGTCGATGTACCAACTACCACACTCAACTCTGACTTCAGCACACACTTCAAAAGAGAGATTACCTTCATTAGTGATACTATCTTGCGATGTTGATGCTACAGATGACTTGGCATGCTTTCCTTTTTGTAAAGTAGACTTGTATTTATAGCAATCTGCCTTAACATGTCCCGATTTGTTGCAATAAAAGCACGTTCTTCCTTCATTGACATAAGGCTTCTTCGGTTTTGTATGCTTCGAATTTCTTCCTTGATTAGACCACATTGGAACTTCATTTTCGTTTTGCTCATTATTTTCAAAACGTCTTTGGTATTCGTCCAACATCTTACCATTGACATATTCAATTGTCAAGTCAGCTTGATCCCGACGCTCGAGTGTAGTAACTAATCCAGAATAAGATTCTGGTAGACTCACTAACAAAACCGCAACAACTTCATCATCTTCCAAAGGTTTTCCGGAAGCTCTTAACAAACCAACAACTCGCATGATGGCATCTATATGGTCGCTCATCTTACCACCAGAATAACAAATGCCATATAGTTTTCTCCTTAAATACAGGCGACTTCCAAAAGTTGACCTCTCGTATTTCTTTGAGAAAACTTCCTAAATACTATGTGCTTCTTCTAGATGGGCGATATGCATAATTTGACAATCCTCGACGCTCAGCGTTATATAAGCTTTCGCTTTATTGTTTTTCTTCATCCATTCCTCATTGATTACAGCTGGTTTTGGCTTGCTAACCACATCCCAAAGCTCATCTCTTACGAGAATGGCTTGAATCTTCGTCTTGCAGAAAATATAGTTTCCTCCATTCAGTAAAGAAACATTCGCTTTAAGATCCATTTCCTTTTGAAAGTTTGAAGATTTTTCTTAAAAATCATTAAAATTAAATAATATATTTGCCACGATGCTGGGCCCATAACCTATAGAAAGTGTCCTCTTGAATAATTATTTCCTTTAGAAAATAAAACGAAGACTTCTTCATTAGAGGAACGATAACAACATAACTAAATTTATTTTATTTTAATTTTCACAATAAACATACTAAGAAAATTTACTTGAATAGAAATCTAAATTTAAAGTACATATAATTTATAGTAATGAACAATCTGAAAGCGTATTTTCAACAATTTTGTATCTATACTATATTATAAGGAGGAAAGATTTGGTTGTTTGTTTGGATTGAATAGGTTGCGAAACTACTTGATCGATTTGTTTCCGTTGGGTTACTACACTATCCGCGGTTGACATTTATTATACTTAAAAAAGGGATCCTTACTAAAACAAGGTTTTTATAGAAGAAAATTTATTAAAGAAATCTGAAAAAGTCGGGAAAGAGAATAAGTTTTGCATTGAATCACATGATTTAATGATTTTGAACGATGTGAAGGTGGAAAATGAATTTTGATGTTCTGAAAATTTCAGATAAATTTAAAATTCATTATTACGCTTTGCATACATTTTAGGTGACTCTACTTATTTCGACTCCGTTCAAATAAACTAAATGTGAACTATCTATGTAGTTTTTATTACTTCTATGGAGATTTAGTTAAGGCTTTAAATTGGGTTGAGACGAAGTTCGCCAGGTCAGCTAGTACGAGTCGAGTATTATATATTTTTTTTTGAAATTGTACAGTGCAAAAACCAAAATGACCAACAGTGTGTTAATCCGTATCAAAAGTACTTCGTATACCCGATATATGACACAAATTCAAGTTATGGAAAAATATTTCGTTGCTTTTTCTATAATCTGTGCAATTTTTTTTATAATTTCTAGATAACCCGGGTGGAATCGGCTAAGCTGATAGTTGCCTATCAAATTTGACTATCATTTTGGCTTTCAAATTTGATAGTATACACCTTTTCCGTCTGTGTAAGATGATCACTTTTGTGTCACTTTTTTTTGCATAGATATGGTATCACTTACAAAGAAACTAATTGTTATTTTTCAAGTTTAAATTTATTTGAAAACAAACCTCTGAGAATTCGGAAGGAACTTTTTAAAATGTAAGTAAATTTTAGTAACAAATTTAAAACAATAGCTTAAACATTTCAATTTATGCCTAGGACACACGCTAATAAACACCAAATGACCATCATGGCTAATTTCATGGAGCACCATTCCGATTTGGTCAAATCATTTGCTTCAGGGGGAAACACCATCTAAAGAATTTAATTTTGATCAAATTGACAGCTAAATACATAGGTGTCACTTAAAAAAGTCAAATAAAATTTGACAGTTAAATTGACTATCACTTTAAACAGATCAATTTTATTAAATTTGACTGTAAACTATCAAAAATCACCTTACACGATTCCACCACGGTGTTCTTCTTATCAGTTGTCGAAAAGATATTAAAACTCTCCCTTCGCTAAAATGGCTGATTCTATTACAAACTCTTATGTCAACTCTTATACACAGCATTGTTATTTTTCAGATCTAAAAATCCGATCTTTAAAAAGTTTACTTTAGTCTAATAGTTATTTGAAAAAAAAATCTTAATACATTGTCTTGCCTTTAAATAGCTGTGCATTGCGTGTTTAGAAAAAAGTGTTTCGAGCGGCAGAACAACCGAAGTTCATGTCCTAGTTGTTTTAACATTCTGGGGGTCGATTTCGATTCTCGTTCTGTGAAGCTGTGAAGTGATGAAATAATTATCATTTCGGTGATCACAGAGATTTTTCATTTTATCCTTGTGGTCCTTGTGGTGCAGCTTGGTGGGATCCTGTTGCTGCTTCTTCATTTAGAATCAAGGGAAGATCATCTTCCATTTGTGCCAGCGTTATAGGTTTAAAACCTATCTCACTTGCGAAGCTATGATAGCTGTTATGTCCGTTAGACATACAAATAAATAAAGTTTTATATCAATATAAATATATAAAAACAGTTTATTAATAAATTCAAGAGGTTATTATAAAGAGTAGACAACAGAATTAAATGATGTTCGGCTAATGCAACAATTGAGAGTCAGTGTAGCATCAGACCAGCCAACTGAAGTACAGGGTTGTTTTTACGTTGAGACATCTAGTTGTCAATTGATGTAATTTTCATTACTCCAACACCTCCTTCACTTAAAAGGTATCATAGTCCTTCATCCAAGAAGGTGCATGGACAGTTCGTCCTGACCAGTAACTTCGGTCTTGGTTCAGGACTGTGGGATCTTGAAGGAAAACCCAAAAATTCAGAAGTTTCTGAAGTTGATCCTTCGACAGCATCTTCAAAGTCGGCTGTGACATCTGGATCCGAATCCTCATTGACTATATGCGGAACATCTTGTAGCAAATTAGGTTGTTTATTTACTTCAAACATATCCATTAACTCGAGAAATAGGTTTGTTGAGTTCTCTTCGATGCTTGGAGAATATCGATTTTCGATTTGATTTGTATGAGACCTTATAAGTTTTGTTTTATTTCCGTCATTTGTAAGGACATTGTAGTTGACGGTTCCTTTACGCTCGATCATGGTGCCTGGCACCCAGTATTCTTTATTATTGCGATAAATTTTAGCATAGACACTATCACCTGCAGTGAAATGTCGTTCCTTAGCACCATGATGTATATTGTACTGTATATTCTGTTTTTCGTTACGTGTTGTAGGAGGATTTTCTTTTCGCTTAAGTAAATCCAACGAAGTTCTTATTTTAAAATTAGTCAAATTCCGATTAGGTGTAGAACGATAAGTCTCTAGGAATGTTTCAAGGTTCTACTGACTTGTTCCTTCCTGCTTTAACTTTTTTAACGATCGCTTTAGAGTATCCACGAAACGTTCTGCCTTGCCGTTGGATTGTGGATGAAACGGAGCAGTTCGTAAGTGTTGGATTCCACGTGATTTGATGAAGCTTTGGAATTCAGCACTAATGAATTGAGTTCCATTGTCCGAAACTAGTTGTTTACAATCCCCATATCGGGAAAATAATTCACTCAATTTAGTTATCATGCTAGATGTAATGTTACTGACTTGAAGAATTTCCAACCACTTTGAATATGAATCCATAATGACGATATAGTAAGTTCCGTCACAAGGGTCCGCAATGTCGATGTGAATGCGATCCATTGGTGCTGTTGTAGTTGGCCATGATTCGAAATGATTTGAAATCATTTTCAAAATTTATTGAAGCTATGACGTAATCTTCGTCTAAATTTTGTTTGGTGTTGATTAAACGTGATAGTACGTCGACGAATCCAAATTCTTTTGTTGAAATATATTTGATATCGAAATCATACATCATCAACGTTAACGCCCACCTCTGTAGCCTGTTGGCGATGTAAATTGGTATGCCTTTCTTACTACCGAATATTTCTAGGAGAGGCTTATGATCGGGGAGAAGCAGAAATTTACGTCCAAAAATCATCCTGTGAAATTTCTTAACAGCAAAAATGAGTGCAGCGGCTTCTTTCTCTATTTGACTATAGCTGGTCTCAGCTGAAATAAGGACCTGGCTGCATGTGAGATGACTTTCTCATCATCATTCGGAAAAATGTGTATGATGCATGCCCCATTCCAACATTTGATGCATCTGCTGCGACTTTTATAGGAAATGCTGGATTATAATGAGTGAGCATAAGATCAGAGGCGAGAATGGACTTGAATTTGGAAAACGATTTTTGACACTCCTCAGACCATTTGAATGCAACATTTTCTCTCATTTGCTTTACAAATTTCCCATAGTAATTTACGGCTCCGAGAAATGATCTGAGCTCTGTGATATTTGTTGGTGCTGGCATCGTATTTATTCGATTAATCTTCTCGGGGTTTTGTCGTATTCCATTTGCATCGACTATATGACCCAAATACTTAATGTTAGATATAAAAAATGAACACTTACCGATTTTGATTCGGAAGTTATAGTCCAAAAGCCGTTGAAGAACTGTGTTTAATTTCAGCATATGGTCATCCCAGTCTTTTCCACTAACAACAATGTCGTCAATATATGCTGCGACTCCATCTACTCTAGCGAGCATTGCGTCCATCAACTGTTGAAAAGCTCCTGGCGCAGATTTGACTCCAGGCGCAGTAAATAACCCCTTGTGGGTGTTGATGGTGAGTAGCTTTCTGGATTGAGGTGTACGGAGACCTGGAGATACGCGTCTGCCAAGTCGATGTGTGTGTAGTATGGGCTATTGGCAATTTTCGAAAAAAATATCTTCTGGCAAAGGAAGTGGGTACTGATGGAACTCCAGTGATTGATTCAGACCCGATGAGTAGTCTCCGCAAATTCTAACGCCTCCAGATGCTCTTTTGACGACCACAATAGGTGCTGCACAGTCTGAATAATCAACTGGGGATATGACATTACGGTCTTGAAGTCGCTGGAGTTCATCTTCAATGAGTGGTAGAACAGAATACGCAACTGGTCGTTTTGCCCTGAAGACTGGTGTTGAATTTTGTTTTAAATGAAGATCTACTTTTATTTTTGTGCATACTGATGAATCTTCTTTGAACAACTCCTCATATCGCTTTTGAATGATATCGATTGCAGAGCGCCGGTCATTGTCTAAAGGATGAATGATTCGACTGCAGAGTGCACTGATCGGATGGTCCCATAAATTGAAGGTTTCGCAAAGATCAGTACCTAAGATGTTTAATGAATTAATATTTGACACGAAAAGTTTAAATGATTTAACTTCCCCGTTGAGCTGAATATCGCATAAAAATTCAGCTATCAATTTGATATCATCTAACGAGGCACTCTTCGTTTGACATCCTTCAAGTTTTGATCCAGGCTTACCCAACTTTTTCCAGGTGGAAATGTCGACCAGGCTGATGTCAGATCCCGTGTCAATTTGTAGCTTTGATTACAGTTCGATGTTGTTGCTGAGACGAATATTGACTGACACATATTTTCGTCGTTCGGCATGTTTCTTGGCGTGAACTTTTAACGGTTGTGATGTTGTTTGCTTACTTTGTCATCTTTTTGACTGTGTGTTTTTGAAAAACAGTTGTAATATCTTTCCTTATGACCAATTTTTTTGCATTGCTGGCATTTATGTTCTCGAAATGGACAGTCACGAGAAAAATGCATTTCGCCGCAGCTCCAGCAGGGAGACTTTGGTTGGCTGCTTTGTTGGTGACTGTTTTGCTGTTGCTTTGTTGATGCTTAGGCTTCGCTCCTGATGGAATGAACTTTTCTTTTCTTACAGCGTTGACTGATGTAACTAGAGTTGATGCATTTTGGATAAGAGCTGTATCCTTTTTAAGGTTTATATATTTTTGGACACCTGACAGCAGCTTTGTTAAATCCAAATTGCCATCATCCTCCAACGATGAAAGTAGTTTTGTGCGAATGTCTGCCTCGGCTGATGACTGTAAGCCTGTAACAAACACTAAGCACTTAAACTGGTTTGGTGTGATCACACTCAACTTGAAGTCATCGCATAATTTGTTAACTTGTAACAGAAATTGATATTTTATTATTAAATAAAATATTCGCAAAATTTGTTTTGTTTTTATTTACTGACTGACTCAACGCGACGCGACGATGACGACCGACACAGAACAGACTACGGAAAGCAAACAAGGTAGAATGGGCGAAGAGGAAGAAAGGACAGCAAAAAGGAAGAACTAAAAAGAATTGGCATTATCAGGAAAGTAGTAGATTTTTCTATGATCTAGGCTTAGAATGTGTTCCACAAAGTGCAAGGCTAGAAAGCTTGCAGGTAGATTTTCTCGATGCATACTTCTAAGAGAAAATCGAATTGGCTGAAAGGTAAGACTTTCACTCGAGAATGAAAGTTTTCATTTAATGAGGTCAATGATCCTGGAAGCTAGGAAAAGAATAAAGGAAGCTTTGAGTTATGCAATTTGCCAATGCCGGTGATTGAGGGAAAATATGAGATATGAAGAATCAGAAATCAATATTCTGTACCACCGTAGAGTTGGTTATCTTATCTATAGTTTAAATCGAGAGTGAACCATTGGAATTTTTATATATATACGTATATGTACTTATAAATTAGTTTAAATAAAAATTAATATTTAAAATCAATTGGTGATTTTGGTGAAATCCAAAAAAAAAAAATTAACCGCTGGGTTACTTTATTTAAAATTTGCACAACATACCTACATAGAAGGTAAAACAAAGTTTAAATTTCCTTTGTGTCATTTTTTTTTTATTTCTATAAAGTGGTGTTTTATCTGATTAAAGGAAAAACCTAAGGCCGTGGAAAATTCGCCCCGCCTGCAAACTTTTACATCGAGAGGTTTTCCGTTGCTAATACTGTTTTTACACCTGGGAAAAAGGGCGATTTCAATCAAGCCAGCAGGAGAAAATTCTTTTACTTGGATGGGCATAGGTATATACATAGACAATCGGCTATATGACCTATTTGCCCTCCAAAATTCACTGTCCAGTTAGCCTAGGAAGTAGTGGTGCCGACTCGTAAGATCGACAGTTCGAATCCGGCCAAATTAAATATTCAACCAAACACTATGATTAATTTTTTTTTGTGATTCTGATTAATTATTGTAAATTTTTTTATCAAAAGGTTTACCAAAGTGATGTGATAAGAAGTTTTTTTTTCCAAAGATTAAATCGCGAAACGTATAACAAAATTCTCAGTCCGCGTGTTAATTATATATATAATATATATATATAAATTTTATGTTCGATGTAAATCAAAACACAATTTTTGATTTTAAAATAACCTTAAGAGCAAGAGCTCTTTCTTTATTAATGTCTTCTTAGAATCTAACTCAACAAAATATGAAGTATCCTTATTTATACATTTTCTATACTTAATGTAAGGCGTCGTTTCCTGTTTGGTTTTTATTATTGTCCTTTGTCTCGTCCTGGCTCTATCCTTCTTTATTACCTTTCCTTGGAATGAACAAAGGTTAATGAGGCATCCCTTTAGATTGAACTATGTTGGTACATCTGTTCTTAATTACTTGAACTATGTTGGTACATCTGTTCTTAATTACTTTCATATGTTTAAAAGATAGTTTCTTTATTAAGATGAGCTGCTGCCATAACTCCTCGCTCCTTAGAGTCTTCCTTCAGTTCGTTTATGACTGGAGGTAGATTTATTATAGTTTTATTTTGACTTTTTATGATGTACAATATTATTATTATACAATGATCGCAATGATTAATATAATTGTTGAGAAACTTAAAATATACTGTGTATCCTTTTAATTTTTTATTTCTATTATTTTTTTAAATTATCAATGGATTCATACTTGATTTCTTCTAAATATTCATTTGAAAAGTTAAAGTTTAATACAGGTATTATTTTTTCTTCTTTGTAATACTTTCTATTATAAATTACAATGTTTATTGAAATTTTACAGTTCTCTGCTTTTATTAAGTAATTTCCTTTAATATATAATTTAAATTATTACAATTTTGTTGTATTTCGGTTTTTTTCCAGATTCTTAATTATTAAATATTTTTCTTTTTCTATTATAACATTTTTTCCTTTGTATTCTTTAGTTTTGCATTTCATTTGTTTGCTTATTAATATATTTTCTTTACAATCGTCTTTGAATATTTGTAAATTTTGTATTTCTTTTGTTACATAATATAATGTTTTATTTAATTCTAAAAAGTTTTTTGTTTGTAAATCTGTAATTTTATTATTAATCGGAAAGTTTTGAATATATTTTATTAAACTTTTGGTTGGAATATTGTGGAATTAAGACAGTTACTAATATATTTTCTTTGTTAGTTGCTAAATTGATTTTTAATTCTTTCAATTTTTCAAATGTGATATTATTAACTTCCCATAGGGAGTTATTGTAATGGGTCCGATTTGTCAAATTGAAATTTTTGACAAATCTGGACGTTTCAAGGTTCCTAGAATCTAGATCCGTCATTTGTAGAGAGATGTCTGTGTGTGCGTGTGTACGTACGTTCGTACGTTCGTACGTTCGTACGTTCGAGATACCCTTTTTCGTCCACGGTATCTCAAGAACGAGTAAAGGTATCGACTCCAATTAAATTTTTTTCGACAGGTTATAAATTCGAAAGATGCAGATTGTAATGTGATACAGATTTGATACAAATTTTGAAAATTTTCAATTTACCGTTATTTTTTAAAAATTGGAAAACTAAAAAAAAATTTTTTGGCGCGAAAATATACAATGAAGGAAAAATGATATTATCTTCAAACTATTTTTTATTATGTGAAACGATGTTTTTTACATCTGGTGAAAGTTTGAAAAAAATTCAATTGACAATTTTTTTACAAAAAATAAAAAAGTACAAAAAATTCTTCCAAAAGTTGGTAAAAAATGTTTTTTGATTTGAATATCTCGAGAATGAGCACCGATATTGACTTCAAACTTATTTATGTTTATACAAAATACAATCATTAATAAATGCTACAATTTTGGCAAATGTCGAATGGATGGTTTTTTTACGAAAAATAAAAAAAACTAAAACCTAAATTTACAGAAAAGTGACAAAGATTGCTTTTCGGCTTAAATATCATCACAACACGCAATGATGTTGACTTCAAATGTATTTTATTTTCAACATAATTCATGTGTCAATATATAAAAAATCATAAAATATTGACGAATATCAGATTGACATTTTTTTACAATAAATACAAAATGGGAAGTTATCAGTGTGGGTCGCACCCAGCCTCTTTTTTTTATGTAGTATACTTGTACATTTTTCGATAGCTATCCTACCGACTGCGCCAATTTTATGTTCGATGTAAATCAAAACACAATTTTTGATTTTAAAATAACCTTAAGAGCAAGAGCTCTTTCTTTATTAATGTCTTCTTAGAATCTAACTCTACAAAATATGAAGTATCCTTATTTATACATTTTCTATACTTAATGTAAGGCGTCGTTTCCTGTTTGGTTTTTATTATTGTCTTTTGTCTCGTCCTGGCTCTGTCCTTCTTTATTACCTTTCCTAGGAATGAACAAAGGTTAATGAGGCATCCCTTTGTATTGAACTATGTTGGTACATCTGTTCTTAATTACTTTCATATGTTTAAAAGATAGTTTCTTTATTAAGATGAGCTGCTGCCATAACTTATATATATGAGAAAGTGTAATTTTGTTGCCAAAAGGCAACATCATCTTAATATATAAAAAAGGAAAGGTTTCCATCTTAAAAACACCATTGCAGTGGCCACTTCAACAGGATTTTAAGGGTGAGTTTTTTTTTTTATTATAAACCTTATATTGCTGTAGATATATAGATATATTATATATATATTAAAACAAAAAAAGAATTTTAAATAAAACGCTAAAGTATTCTTTTACTGTATAAGTCTGAAATGAGGAATCGTTATCTAGTACGATATATTTTGGCCTTGTCATGTCATATGTAAAGATTTATGTTATGGTATTAAATACATCTTTTTGGTTTTTTGTTTTGAGTTTTTCTACACTGAATTTGTCTATGCATGTGAGATATTTTATATAGTGGGAAAGTATCCATATATCCATGTGATAATATTGATGTGGACCTTCTGGGGTGATTGTTTTCTCGTATGGGAGTTTTATTGGATTTCTTTCTATTTTAAGATTACAAAGTTCGCAATTGTTAATTACTTTTGTTATTAGTTCTTTCATATTTGGTGAATAATATTTTCTTTTTATTTCTAAATAAGTTTTTTCAATTCCTGTATGATTTATTTACATATTTCTTCTTCCGTTTCTGGAGTTTTAATGTCAATTAAAAAGGTGTTTGTCCTAATAAGTTTCTAATTATTATGATGTAATTTCCAATAATCTTGGAATTCTAAAAATGATCTATCTTCTACCGTGTATATACAGTTTATTATGTTTGTATCACATTCTTTTATTATGTATTCATAGGTTTCTTTGCTGAAGTTTTTCCTGATTATATTTGTTCTTCTTTTTCCTGAGAATGGGAAAGTTATCTTTCTATGTTATTTTCACTTTTTCTAATATTAGAACTATCTGATATTACACTATGTCTGGTGCTAACTAAATCTTCTTCCTTTTCTAATGCATTTATTGTATCTATCTTTATTCTTGAAAGTGCATCTGCAACTTTATTTTCTTTTCCTGCTAGGTATCTCTTATCGAAGTCATACTCTTCTAATTTGATCTTCCATCTTTGTAACTTACTATTAGGTTCTTTAAGATTATGCAACCATGCTAATGGTCGATGATCGGTTAATATTTTAAATCTTCTACCGTAAAGATAGTGACGAAACTGTTTCGTTGCCCATACTATTGCTAACAATTCTTTTTCTATCGTTGAATACTTACATTCATGTTTTTTTAAATTTCTACTTGCAAATCCTAATGGCCCATGGTTTTGACTTAGCACGGCTATTGCAAAGTTACTTGCATCTGTAGTAGTATTGTATTTCTTTTATAGTTGTGGGTATAGGGAATTTGTATTATTTTTAGTTTTTCTGGATTTGGTTTAATAGCTTCTGGAGTCCTAAAAATTCACTTTCTTTCTTTAAGAAATCGCATTTGTTAAGAGATACTTTAAAATTAACGCTTTGGAGTTTCTTGAATATTTTTTTGAGAGAAGAAAGATGTTCTTCTAGTGACGTGCTAAATATTATTATATGATGATATAAATAAACATAACATGTTTTTCCTACAAATTCTTTTAATAACTCGTTCATCATACGCTGAAATGTCGCCGGTGCGTTTTTAAGACCGAATGGCATTCTAGTGAATTCGTAATGAACTGATAAAGTAGAGAATGCAGTTTTTTCTCTATCTTCTGGTTTTACCTCTATCTGATAAAATCCTTTTGTCAAATCTAATGTAGTAAAATAATTTGCTCTTCCCATTTTATCTAGAATATCTTCTATTATTGGTATAGGGGATTTATAGTCTTTGGTGACATTATTTAACTTCCTATAATCGATGACAATTCGCCATTTTTTTCTCCTGTTTTATCTTCATTTTTATGAACTTCTGGATACCTATAAATTCTAGTAAAAATTGGTTCATCACTTGTTGTTGCTATTTTATGTTTTACGTGAGATGTGAAACTTAGATCATCTCCCTTGCGAAAAAATGTTTTTTTATTGTTTTTTAATAATTTTGTTAAATTTTTATGCTTTTCGGCATTTAAATGGTCTTACCTTTTATTTTCTAATTCGTCGAATATAGAAATTTGTGGTTCTATATTATTAAAGTGATTTATTTCTTTTTCATATTCAGTTTTTGTTTTAAAATCAATCTTACTTTGGTTTGGGATCAATATATTATTTCCTATAATTCCAATTGAAATTTTGATTGAAATCAAATATTTGGAATACACAATCTTCTACGACATTGTAAATAAATTTTTCTTTAGGTATTTTTATTTCTTCATTTATTATAACTGGAGTTCCAACAGTTTTTATAGTTAAAGGTTTTTCTCTTTTTATAATATAGTCTTTTGGGGCATTATTTCTACTAATTAAACTATTCGTCTATTAACATTCGAATAATTTGTTTGTTTTTTACTAACTTAATAAAGGGCAATCCGGTTCCGCAGGTTCCGAGGCTGGATACCGAAAATTTTGATTTGTTCCTGATTCTATTTCGTTATTATTTTCGTTATTAGAATGGTTTATTTGTTGAGGTTGTACTTTTTTTAGTTGACTACTAGTGGGATCTATTTCCATTTGTCTTACACTCTGACTTCTGTTGTAATAATTGGGATTGTAATTATTACATTTGTAATTGGGATTTCTATGGTTATGATTAGGATTATTATTATTATAATAATTGAATGGTGGTTTGATATTTACTGGATTTTTTGGTTGAAAATTATTTTGATAAGATTTTTGTGGTATATAGTTATTAGGTTTGTTAAGTTGGAATTTTTAATCTTTAGGGGAATATAGTTTCTGTATTTTAGGTTCTGATCTTTGTTCCCTTTTTTTATGAATCCTGCTTGAGTAAGTTCGTGTAATGCTGCTTGTAAGCTAGCTGGTTTAAGTGAGAATAATACTGTTCTCATATGAATAGGTAACTTTTCTTTAAAGGTATCTAATGCAGTTTGGTTATTATGAGATATCTCATGTGCCTTTTTTTCTTGCACTGTTTTCTGATTTAATTCAAAGTTCTCTGTATCTCATTATAAAATGTCATTAAATTGTTTTTGTAACTTATTTGTCTAAGGTCGTCATATAATTGAAAGCTACTTTTGAATCCTCCAAAATTACTTATTAATAATTCTTTTATGTCTACTCATTTCTGTACATGTGCATGAATTTCTACGCATCTTTTTGCTTTGCCTATCAATTTTGATTTTAAAATATTAATATACATTAATTGTGATTGGTCGTCATATTTATTTAATGTTGGAATGATTCCGTCTACATTAGTTATGAACGTATATAAGTCTTCTCGTCTAACGTCAAACGTACTTAATTTCTCGATGTACTTAAGTGGGTCTAATGTCAATGATAAAGCCATTTTAATATTTTCTTTTTCAATATTTTTTTCAGAACTACTTTCAATATTTTCACAATTATTTTTCTTAGAATTAGTACTTAAATTATTCTTCTTTCTGGTATCGTTGTGCTTCTGATGTTTTTTAATTGTTCGTCTTCTTCATCCGTTGTGCTTCCTTCTTCATCTGTGAATCTGGAATCGGGTTTTGGTAGTTTCTTCTTTTTGACTTTATCTAATAATTTTTTCATCTGCTTGACTCCAATTAGTTTTTCGTCTATGGAACTTCATAACATTAGTCATTTACGTTGACATTGGTTATTAAACTAATTCACTTTGTAGTTTTTCTTTATCTGCTTTAAAGAATTCTACTTGGTTTTGTTACTAAAACTCTGGGTTCACTACAGTGTATAGATTTTTATGAATTTAATCACTATTTTTAACTTTATGGTTTATAAAGTGTTTCTTACTTAGATTTTCACTGATTTAAACTTTAAGTTCTTTAAAGTGTTCACGGAAAATTTGATTTTGTGCGTGACGATTTTCGTTCGAATCACTAGAAAGCTATTTTATTAACTTCCCATAGGGAGTTATTGTAATCGGTCCGATTTGTCAAATTAAAATTTTTGACAAATCTGGACGTTTTATTGTTCCTAGAATCTAAATACGTCATTTGTAGAGAGATGTCTGTGTGTGTGAGTGTGTGTGTACACCTATACGTACGTTCGTACGTTCGTATGTTCGAGATACCCTTTTTCGTTAACGATATCTCAAGAACTGGTAGATATATCGACTCAAATTAAATTTTATTTAATAGGTTATAACTTCGAAAGATGCAGAAAGGACTTTTCTAAAAATTTGTCAAGCGGTTTTTTCACCATAGCAGTTTTAAAAAAAGTGAAAATTTTAGTTTGTCGCAAAAATCTCAGGAACGGATAATGCTATTGACTTCAAATAAATTTTATTATGTAGATAGTAATGTAATACATTGAAGTATCCTTATTTATACATTTTCTATACTTAATGTAAGGCGTCGTTTCCTGTTTGGTTTTTATTATTGTCTTTTGTCTCGTCCTGGCTCTATCCTTCTTTATTACCTTTCCTTGGAATGAACAAAGGTTGATGAGGCATCCCTTTGTATTGAACTATGTTGGTACATCTGTTCTTAATTACTTTCATATGTTTAAAAGATAGTTTCTTTATTAAGATGAGCTGCTGCCATAACTTATATATATGAGAAAGTGTAATTTTGTTGCCAAAAGGCAACATCATCTTAATATATAAAAAAGGAAAGGTTTCCATCTTAAAAACACCATTGCAGTGGCCACTTCAACAGGATTTTAAGGGTGAGTTTTTTTTTTATTATAAACCTTATATTGCTGTAGATATATAGATATATTATATATATATTAAAACAAAAAAAGAATTTTAAATAATACGCTGACCGAAGGGGGGTTTTGAATGAGAGGATTAAAGCAAATTTAAAGAAGAAAAGGAAGAAAAGAAAAAAGAGGATTTGATATCCCAGCCTTGCGAATAAATCGAAGACGATTTAATCGAAGGCAATTAAAATCTTCTTAAATCAACAACAGGGTTACCGAAAGATAAAATAAAATAAAAAAAGGAGAAAATATATATTTTTTGTTCGTTAAAATTTGAATTAAATATAACTTAAATTATAACTAAATTTGTAAATTAAATAATATAGCAATAAATTAAATATATTAAAATTCGAGGAAAATTTAATTAAAATTAAAATAATTTTTCTTTAATAATAAATGTATCCTTAGTATAAACAAAATTTTTGAATTATTCAATAAAAATGAATGAGGAGTGAAATTTTTTTTAATGGATGAGAAGGAGGAAAGAGGGATAGGGATGTGAAGAGGGAGAAGAAGCCAACCAAAGGGGTTGTTCTGGCGAGGGATACAACCAGGTAAGGAGGGTAGAGGCAAGAACCACGACAGCGACTGAGCATGGGGGTACAAATTGCCAGCAAGGACCACAAAGGCAAATCAGCTCGCTACAAAATGGCGCCCGCAACGTGGAGCCCACTATCTAAAGATAGTGCGGCTTTAAAAAAAATCAATATGTTTTTTCTTCAAATCTTTATTTCAATAATTTTTCAACAGTTTTAAATTCATATTTTTTTTCGATTTTAATAAGTCGATTTTGGCTAAATCTTTCTTGTGAGTCCCGGTTACTGGGTGAAAAGCACTTGGTACCGCGTTGCCACAGGAAAGATGAAACCATACAACATAAATATAAAAAGTGTGAACGAAATGTTCGAGTCTTTGAATATCGGTGCTGCAAATACTCAAATTGCAGGACAGTTCAACCCACACTTTATTTTTAATAAAATTTTAGAAGAGACTCGTTGATGCTAGGGGCGTCTTCGGAGATCCTTAAAAAAAAAAATATTTTTTTTTGAATTTTTTTCTAAAATTTTACAGATGCCTTCACTGATGAATAGTTCGTCGGTAGTTGCCCTGTAGATGAAGAAAAATTTTTATTATTTTTTTTAATTACTAGTAGTTAGATTCGGTCGCCGGAAAATTGATCGAAAACAATTAATCGAATTACAATTCTTCGAACACAATTCATCGAAAAAACAATTCTTCGAACGGTAATTCTTCGAAAACAATTCGTCGAATGACAATTCGTCTATTGTATTGTTTCGCATTGTTTTCCTGCACTCAGCATTACCCGGAACTAACGGCGAGGACGTGGCAGGTATTTAGTTCCATTGTTTTTTATTTTTTGTATTTTTTTATTTTTTTATTTTTTTTTTGTTTTTTAATTTTTTTTTGTTTCTTTTTTTTTATTTTTTTTTAATGCATTTTTTGTGTTTTCATATACAAATTTTTTTGGGTTTTTATGTATTCGTTTTTTTTGTTTGTATTTTCGTTATGTTTTTTTTGTATACATACTTGCATTTCCGTTTTTTTTTGCGATTACATATGTATACATTTTTCTTGTTTTTTTCGTGTTTGTATACACATAAGTATATATACTAAGCTACAGTGATTCGTCATATATTACCACTCTTCAAAGCTCCGAATTTTGAAGACTTATACAATCGAAAAAGGAGTGGACTCAAATATAATAAAAGTGACAGGCGACGACGTACTTTTCTATCACGACAAGTATCAGTGGACAAAATGGGTGGTATTGTAGAATGACAAGTAAGAAGTCTGGTTGCAAATCTACATCTGTTTTACATCTTATCAAGAGTCTCGAGACAAGTGCATTTGACGGCTCTGTCGTCTGCTGGCCCGAGACTCACCCGTGTATCTTATCTATGATGAATACAGCAAACTAAATATCTAACTCCAAGATATCGAACCACAAATGCAAAGATCGTTTCATGAAAGCGACAAGAGTTTTTGAAAGTTATTGCAATAATAAAAACATTTACACGAGTCAAGTTTCTTTAATTTTAATATTTATTTCTCATTTATTACTAAACTGCAATTGTTCAATATTTTCCCACTTGGGAGAGAATTTTTTCCGAGCACTTGACGAATTATTCTGCGATTAACTGTTTTCGACGAATTGTTTTCGAAGAATTACCGTTCGAAGAATTGTTTTTCGACGAATTGTTTTTTCGATGAATTGTGTTGGAAAAATTGTAATTCGATGAATTGTTTTCGATCAATTTTCCGCGAATCAGTTAGATTCATCCATTATAGTATATTTTAATTTTGTTTTGCTCACTTTTTCGGCTCGCAGTACTACGGCTTCTTCTCCTTCAACATTTTTATTTATCCTCCTAAAATCCGAATTCTCATCCTTTTTAATTTATGATATTATTTTTTTTGAAAAATTTTAAAATCTTTTAAGTGATTATATATGGTTTTTGGTTGTTTTGGAATCGGCGGTTTTGGATTCGAACAAATTTTTTTTATTTTGGTTGCAGATCACCAAAGGTAAAATTTAATAGCGATTTAGAATTGTGTTTTTGATTTTTTTGGTTTTGATTCCGGATTTTTCTCTGTGTTTTTCGGTTTTCAGCGTCATTGTAGCTTCTGATTTCTGATCAATAGTTTATTTTTGGACATTGATTTTTTTTTTGGGTGAAAATTTGTACTTCGAGTCAAAGTCAACAATTTTAAGTAATTCATTTTCTTTTGGAAGTTGTATAAGGAAAAGTTGAAAACGGGCGTTTTTGTAAAGGCATGAGTAGACGTCGGATCTCACTTCACTACGAATTCAGTGTAATTTACTCACATTCTGAGGCTAGATTCGAGGAATTTTACAGAAGGTTTCGAAATACCATCGATCGATTCGATTTGGATAATTCTTTTAGTTTTTCCGAAAATTTGAATTCAATAGTTTCGAACTCAACCTTAAACATGTCGAACGGGAGTAATTCAGCAAACGAGGGTGAAGAATTGCAAAATAGTTTGTAAGAACAGGGTGGTTTGGGAAGTGACAATCCTGGAAATGCCCTTAGAAATGATCCAACTGAAGAATTAGCAGCTAGAATCGAAAGAGGTATGGTGGAAAATCAGGTTAGATTATTTCAACAAATGGATGTGTTCATGTTGAACGTCATAAAAAAACTGGAACGCTGGATCTAGTGCGGCTGGACGTACAACTTCCGAACTTTTCCGCCAACACCGGTACCTAGAAGTTTTATGTCTCCATCGATGTATAGCGCTACTGAGTTCTGCAGGCTTGACAGATGGAACATCAAGTATGACGGTACCGAAAATGTTCATGATTTCCTTTTTAAAATTGACCGATTGCAAAAATCTTCTTCCTACAGCGATGAAAAGTTAACGGCAAATTTTCATATTTTGCTCACAGGGCTTTTCTACGTAGAAATCCTGACGCAAAACTAGCCGAGGTGAAGGCCGCTATGAAAAAGGAGTTCGGTCTCTTCATGAGCGGAAGCAAAATACTTTAAGGTTCGATCTCGAATTTTCGGGAATAATAGTGGTTTTGACGTCGGTTTCATGATCGAAAACAATATCAAAAACAAATTGTGGATACCATAGCCGCGTTTTATTATACACGAAGAACCAGTTCATGAAGAACTGGTTCAGCACTTTTCATGTATTACAACAACACTACATGATCTTCATATTTTTCTGGTTCAATTTTCGTGAACCAAGTTTGATCCCACCACCAAAAGAAGCGAAATTTTGCATTTGAAAGGGGTAGTATTTTTGTTCTGAGTTGTCAAAACGAGATTATTGCTATATACTATGTTTTTTGATTTAGGATTCGATTCCGAATCGTTATGGCAAAGTTTACAATCTTAAGTTGCGTACTGAACGGCAGGATACAGACACATCGTCGCTGCAGACCAAAATATTTTATTTGTGTGAACATAATTTGCTCAGACCTCCTGTGTGGTGTGTATGCATGTCGACTATTTGCAGTTAAAGCCTGTGGGAATTATTTTTTTTTTATTTTCTTCGTCTGCGATTACATCTCTGTGTCGAGTACGGGCAAGATCATTTTTCAGAGTATAATTAAATTTCAATAATCACAACGGGCAACATCATTGTGAAAAAGTGGGAAAATATGATCCGTATCGTTTTATTTTAGTGATCTGAACCAGTTCATCTCATGTGCATAATAAAACGCGGCTATTATCTCCTCAAATACAGGTGGCCGATTGTACACGGATGTCCTGCTAAATAATGAGTCAGTCCTTGGGTAATTAGATAGCGGAGCATCCATATCCGTGATAGGCCGGGAGTGTTGGAAGTTAGTGAAAAAAATTTGCGTTGAAATAAAGCCATACAAAAATTTTGTACGGACTGCTGATGGCAAGTCTAACTATATTGTAGGATTGTGTGATATTGAGACAAAATATAATGACATTACAAAACGTCTTACTTTTTATCTGATTCCCAACCTCACTCAAAAACTGTATTTGGGGATGAACTTTTGGCGTATCTTTAACCTTATGCCACAAATAAGTGAAATTCAAGCCGACGTCGTACCTAGTGAAGAAGAGGTCAACTTTAAGGATGAGGCTGAGTTGATTAAACTTTCACCCGAACAAAGCTTTCAGCTGGAAAAAAAAGGTTATTTCCTAATTTTGACGTGCTAGGGCTGGGTAAGACACCTCTTGGTTGTCATGTGATTGACACACGAAACGCGGTTCCGATCAAATCCCGGCATTATCCATTGTCTCCGGTTCGTCAGGAAGAAGTTTACAAGGAATAAGACCGCATGTTAGAGCTTGATGTTATCGAGGTTAGTAATTCCCCTTGGAGTTGCCCTGTAGTTTGGTTAAAAAACCAGGCAAGGTTCGTCTATGTCTAGATTTTCGAAAGGTCAATGCAGTCACCGTAAAAGATGCGTATCAGTTGCCTCACATTGAGGGACTGCTCAGCCGCATTAAAGACACGCATTTTATAACGGGGATCGACTTGAAAGATGCTTATTGGCAAATACCACTCAATGAAAAATCACGTGATAAGACAGCCTTTGCAGTACCTGGTAGACCGCTTTACCAATTTAAAGTTATGCAATGCTGGTCAAACTATGAGTAGGGTCATCGATCAAGTCGTTCCCAGTTCACTTCGTGAAAATGTATTTGTCTACTTAGACGATTTGTTAATTTGTACGGCCGATTTCGAATCTCATATTCGAATTCTTAATGAAGTGGCTGCTTGTCTTCGCAGGGCAAATCTAACGATTAACCTAGATAAAAGCAAGTTCTGCATGCGGGAAATAAAGTATCTCGGGTACATTGTCGGTCAAGGTACGTTAAAAACCAATCCTGATAAAATCGAGGCAATGGTTAATTTTCCCGTCCCCACGTCCCTAAGACAAGTTAGGAGATTTCTGGGCTTAACTGGTTGTTACCGTAGATTTATTAAGAATTATTCAGATCTGGCAGCTCCCTTAACTTCGAGCTAACACCTGCAGCTTTGGAGGGGTTTAATAGACTGAAGACTGCACTTTCCTTGGCACCTGTGTTATCTCAACTTGATTTCACTAAACCTTTCACCATCCAATGTGATGCGTTTTCGGAAGGAGTAGGGGGTGTTCTTTTTCAATTGGATGAGAACAACAACAAGAGACCGATAGCTTACATACCAAAGAAACTTAACAAAGCGCAGAAAAACTACACGGTTACTGAGCAGGAATGTCTTGCTGCCGTCCTATGCATACGAAAGTTCAGGCCATACGTTGATGGGTTACCTATTACCTTTTAAGGTTATAACGGATCTTTCTAGCCTGAAGTGGTTGATGTCTATGAAAGAGCTAAGTGGAATACTTCAAGGTTATGATTTTTCAATCGAACATCGAAAGGGATCCCTCAACGTAGTACCCGATACTCTATCACGTATGGACATAGAAAAGATTTCTGCGAAAGTAACCATGGGAGATCATGAGCTGCATGAGTTTTCTTCGACATCTATGTGTGGTGAGATTGATTTCGACTCAGTTGAATTTGATTCGGAGCAATATGCCCAATTGAGAAAGAACATCGATGCTAATCAATCGACGCTTCCTGACCTAGTAGTATCGGGAAAGTTTATATATAAAAGAGTTAGGTTTAGGGTTTAGGTTAGGACTGGTAACGTAAACGAGGAAGATCCTCTTTGGCGTTTATGGTTACCGGAAACATTCACTCGCAAATGCAATGTCTCATAACACCAAGTTAAGTTGTCACAGCGGTTTTGCTAAGAGATACGCTCGAATACCCGATAAATATTATTGGCCCTTCACCAAATTTGTTTTCTTGAAGGCGATGTCTAAAGCGACGTCGATCTTTTCTTTATCTTTATCTAGATACTGACATATTTCACACTTTCGGCACCCCTGAATCAATTCACTCCGACAAAGGAAGTCAATTCGTGGCTCATGAAATTCAAAACCTCATGGCGAACTACGGTATAACAATTCCGAGCGAGTCAATCGGAGTGTACTAAACAAGCTAAGAGTCATGGTATCAAAGGAGCAAAATGACTTGGATGTACATTTATCTAGCATAGCATGCGCTTTGCGATCGGATATGCACGATGCTATAGGTTTTCAACCATATTACGCTCTTTTCGGGCAAAATATGATATCACATGGCTCTACGTATCGGTTATTGCGCGATTTGAAAGCTCTCGACGACCCGGAAATGTTAGCCCTGCCAAATAAACTTAAAACAACATTAGCCAGACAGAAGTCGTCGGACAATTTATTCAGGGCACACGTTAAGTCTAAAAATACTTACAATTCACGGTCCAAACCTGTGTTGTATCGAGAGGGCCAAGAGGTATTCCACCGAAACTTTTCACAAAGTAATTTTGTCCAGGGTGTCAATGCGAAACTGCTCCCAAAATTCTTGAAGTCCAGTGTGCGAAAAGTCATAGGAAACTGCATGTATGAACTGGAAACTAGAGCTGGTAAACCCATAGGGATATTTCACGCCAAGGAAATGAAAATATTCACTGGCGTCATTCTAGACAGGCTCACAGCCTGGGTAAAGAGTAATAACAATAATACGGCAATATGGGACGGAAACGAAGGATCTCCGTGGTTTCAAACGACATCGGGGGTTAAGCAAGGCTGCCTATTAAGCCCGCTTCTGTTTTCTATCTTCCTAGATGATTTGACATCAGCTCTGCCAGGTGGAATTAATTTTGCTGGTGTCGACATCAAAGCGTTGATGTATGCAGACGATATCGTCATTTTCTCTGAAACTCCGGAAATGATGCAAATAATGATAAATAAACTACAATCATATTGTCGCCTCTGGAGCCTCACCGTTAATACAAATAAATAAAAAATCATGATCTTTAGAAATGGTACAGGCAGATTCACAAGAAACGAAAAGTGGAAATGGGAAAATGTGAACTTAGAGGTGGTTAAGGAGTATAAGTATCTCGGGGTTACTATAACACCAAAGCTTTAATTCAATCAACATCTCAATGCAAAACTAATAGAATCGAAAAAAGCAATCAATTGCAATTGGAAGGGGGTCCTCAGCAAAAAATATGTATCCCCGAGCGCCAAATATAAGCTCCTTGAAGCGGTGATGAGATCGATAATGTGCTACGCTGCCCAGGTGTGGGGATTTCTTCAATATGACCAAGTAGAAAAGCTTTTAAGATACTTTATCAAAAAAATATTTTGGCTTCCAGAAAACACCCCTACCGACATGCTACATTTGGAGACTGGACTTTCTCCGCTGTACATCTTTACACTAAAAATGCGTTTTAACTACATTTTGAAAGTATTGGCTCCACTAAATCACCGTCTGCCCAGGATCATTGCACGGCATCTTCTTAACCGAAAATCGCAGTTTTTTAGAGAGTGGATGCTCCAAGAGCAGTCACATAATATTGAATTGCTAGAAAGTGGGACCGATACCTGGAAGTGTAGCTTCGATACACTGCTCGCAAGGATTGAAGAAGACAATGTCTGTAAGTTCACCGAGATGGCAAAACGAAGCAACACGCGAAGTATGTACAAGGGTTTGCAGCACAACCTATATATATATATTAATATTTACTTAATGTTGTTATCCTGTTTTACATCACACATTAAAGATTTAAAATGTACTTTCGGCTGGACAAACATGCCTTCAAATATGTCTTGGATCTAATAGAAGACAGTCTTCCGCAATAACGTAGCCTGGCGATTCCTACTGTTTTGAAACTTGCCGCTACACTTAGATTTTTCTCTGAAGGGATTTATCAAAAAGGTGTCGGAAACGATTTTAATTTAGGAATGGCTCAACCAACTATGAGTAATGTTCTTACAGAAATGATAAATAATCCGAAAGAAAAACTTTGCCCGATTTGGATCATTATGGATCTTTCGGATGAAGAAAAAAAACGGAGCCAAAATACACTTCATTCAACAAGCAGTAATTCCGGGAGTTATCGGGTGCGTCGATGGGACTCACATTAAAATAATCGCACCAAAGAAAGAACTTCAATATAGATACTACATTAGGAAAGGATTTTATAGTATAAATGTTTTCCTGGTAAGAAAAGAGATGTTGTAACTTCTTCCCAATTCATCCCAGAGTTGCTTCTGTATTCTTAAAATTTTTAGCTAGATGCTGGTGTTGCTCCATCAGCTCTACAATCCTTCGAATTTGGTGTGAATTTGTTATTTTCCTCCATTAAAAGTAATGTGTGATTATAAAACACAAAATATATTGAAAAAAAAACTTACTTTTTTAAAATTCTTCAACTAGTCGTCAACAATTTTCTCAACGACTATATTTGTCGATTTTGAAGTCGATTTAGTCGAAAAAACGACTATCCCAATACCGAATGAATGTCCACAAATTAATTTTTAAGGTAGTCGACTATCGTAATACCGACTTCACACTGTCGATTTACGACTACCGGAATAAGGGTGATTGTGCAGATGAAAACAAAGAGTGCACCCCATATTTAAACAACCCTATATAACCACAGGCTTAGAGAAGACGTACTGCACTTCCTAGGAACGTGCCCTATTCTTGCTGCAATCAGAAGACGACACTGGGGAAAGAGCGTCTTAATTTTAGATGAAGCCAAGGGAATCCTAAATGGACAGAAGTGGAACGTGTTGAGCAGTTATGTTATAACAGCGCTAAAATACCGATACCAAATTCTGAACAAAGCCTTCTGAACGCACCTGAAATCAACCCTACAAAACGAACCTTATGAATCTTGATACAAATTTGTTTAGTCAATGAATTTAATACAACTTGAAAATATTAATAATTCTATTTATATTGTACTCGTTTAGATTATACTATTTCTTCTGGCTGACATGACGGCAAAAGCCAATGGTATAACTGTGAAATTAAAAACAAAAACAATGAACTATGAGGCTGAGCTGCGGGTGAGCTGAGCTGTTGGTTGAGATGAGCTGTTGGTTTTTTGGTTGAGCTGTTGGGTGAGCTGTTGTTGTAGTTGGGGGAAAAATTCAGAATTTATTTTGTATGATTGTTTGTTTTGACTGACACTATTATTAAACGTAAAAAGGTTTCAGGAAATCATGTGTACATAAATATTTCTCAAATACATGTACATACATAATTTTTTACTGGTTTTAACTACAATAATTCAGTTTTTTGAAAATAAAAAAATGATAAAAATTATGAATAAGTATAGGTTTCGTAAATTTTATTTAAATGATATCCAAAAAATAAGAAAAGAAAATTTTCCAGGAAACGATAATACATATTTGTACCGCAATAACATTTATTGTTCTAAGAATGAATGCCAAATTTGTATTATTTCAAAAACCGCGTGGTAAAAACTAGCCATTGACTTATGAATAGTTTTTTTTTTTTAATTCAAATTTTAGGTAGTCGTTTTTTTGGAGATCCTTTGTAGATGGCAGGTACCCAGATGCAAATTTGGGTAGCTAATTTATAAAAAAGGATTCTTATGAGCTAGCTCACATTTAAGCTGTTGGGTGAGCTGAGCTTTAAGTGAGCTGAGCTGTTGATTGAGATGAGCTAGCTTAAAAGGGAGCTGAGCTGTGAGCTGAGCTGAATGTGAGCTTTTGGCATCCCTTAATCTGTTAAAATGTCTTCTTAATTTGAAAGTAGTGATTGTGATAGCCCCACGGAAAAAAATGAAGATTTAAATATTTTTTTTATTAATTTTATTAAAAAAATAGTGTTCTTTTGACGAAAGGTCAAATTCCTGTACTTGAAGGAAAAAAAAAAAAACGCTCTAATAGCGTTTAAAGCGAAATACCAACAAAAATTTGGGAAAAACATTGAAATAAAACAAATTTCGAAAAAAATTACAAACATTAAAACAAGCTTAAAAGATAAGTGTGACAAAAACAAAACGGGGAACAAAAAATCGGGCTGAAGACATGAAAAAGGAGTTATGGGATTTGTTAAACGGACGCCCTGAAAATCCGAATCCCGTTCTAAACAGGCTTGAAGGTAAAAGCGAGTTTTTCTTAATAACTTTTTTTTTTAATATTTTGTAAAGGATTGGAAAAAGAGACGAATCCTGTAATTCCGTTTGCAAGCGCAACGGAAATTTTGAAGGATTTGTCTCGAAAAAGAGGACACCCACCAAGTGGAGTAAAAGCAGCTTTAAATAAATACGAGACGAAGAAAACGAAGGAGCTGTCTCAAACAGACCTACAGAGACTTGATTTGTTAAAGCAAAATTTAGTTTTTAGTTCGAAAGCAAAGAAAATATGCCTACAGAACATGAAGTTTCATTTGTAAATTTTAAATTGTGTTTAATTTTTTAAATAAAATTCGTGAAAAAGTAGATATGCTTTTATTTATTTTTAAAAAGTAATGAATAACTGTTAACCGTTTTGATTGAGTAAAATCATTGCAATTTCATTTCTTTTCTTCTGCCCAGCCTCTCTGAGCAACATATCTATCCTGGAAGTATTAATGGAGGGAAAGGGATAAGTGTGTTCTTCTTCTACTATTTCTATTGCAGCATCCTCTTGATTATTCTCATTTTCATCCCCACCCTGGAGTGCTTTTGAAATGTTGTGTAGAATAAAACACGCCAAAATAACCTTTGGCGCGTTGCGTGTTGCGTGTTGCCACTCTTAATTTGTACAGCAGACATGGAAATTTTTGTTTGAGCTGTCCAAATACCCTTTCAATGATCACTCTTTAGTTAAAATAAAGTTGAAGTTACCTTCAGAGGCACTGATCGGGTTCCGATACGGAGTCATTAAAAAAGGAGTTATTCCATAGCCCTTGTCGCCAATGAGTGCACTTGTTGAACTTCCAAGGAGAATCTAGTAAAAATCCGAATTCTTTAATATTCTCGAATCGTGCACCGATCCTAGGCATGAAAATTCTACTCTTGTAACCATTTCTGCTCGGTAATTTTGAAAACACTCAAGCTTTATATTACCTACCTTTTCTATTTATAAATTCATCACTATGCATGGAAGGTTTCTTTATTCGCACATGAGTGCAATCAATCGCCCCAATGGAAATTTATATTTTCTAAGCCAAATTATTTTTGCTGCATATTTTTCCTCTATGGAACTGGTAAACTTGATCCAGTCCTCATTTTTACTTACAATTTTTTCAGCTACTTCGACAATGATCTTGGAAACTGTGCTTTGGTCAATTCCAAAATCTTCACCAATACCTCTTTGAAAGCCAGGATCACAAACAAAACGTAAAAACACTATAATTCTGGTTTTATTTTTCAAACGACTACCCCGAAAAGTATCACAATTTTCGAAAAAATAATCAGTTAGGGCCTCAATTTGGGTTGGGGTTAACCTATAAAGAGTTTTAAAATTTCCTATTGACTCAACAGGAGCAAAAATATTTAAGTATTTAGGCATTGCGATTCCTGAGACAACAAATTTCCAGTCTAAACATTTTACGAGCTTTATTTCATTTAAGTGAGATAACACTTTCTTTCTGCATACGGAAATTTCTCAAATGAGATCGATGTCATCTTTGTGAGTTTTGTCTTAAATCTATTTTGCATTCGAATGCTAGCAAAGCCAAAATAATGACATTTGAGACTGAGACAAAGCATTTCGCATACCACCCATTGCATTTAAATGGCAGCTTAGAAAATGATGTCTGAATAAAGCACCACAATCGGTAGCTATTAAATATCTGCGCATAGGAGTAAATGCATCTACGCGTCAAAGGTCAGCAATGGCGTGCATTGACATTAATTTTTCGGATTAGCCGAGTTTGTAAATAAATTGGTATTAGACAAAGGTTCAGTCTCTCCTTGTTGAAAAACAGGTAATTTGCTATCAACTTGCGTTTTATCACAAAGAACAAAACATTTTTTTTTAATAAGCAGATCTGATAGTGAAGTTTTTATATTATCTTAAATATGTTAACTGAAGTCAAGTAAGTGTACTTTGCTTTGTTTGCTAAAAAAAAAAACTTAATATTTATTTTTCAGATGTGCACCAGCCTTTAACTAATTTAAATCAATTGGCTTCAAGATCGCGTGATAGGAATGAGCGTGGAGAAACAAGCCTTCATGTAGCTGCAATTAAAGGTGATCAAGAGGGTGTAAAAAAATTGCTGGATTCAGGAGTGAGTCCTAATGTCTTAGATTTTGCAGGTAAAATTAAACTTTTTGAAAAATATCCTAGAACTTAGCTGAAAAAATATTAAAACTTATTACTTAAAAAGTCTTTAGTCGGCCATACGCAAACGAAATATTTGACTCTGAATCTCTCCCAGTCCCAGTCATTTGGCTCCGGCAACTCCAAGTCACTTGAGCTTAGATTTGCGCAATTGTTTTTTTGTTTTCAAAATATTAACAATAACTGACAAATATGACTAAGATACCTTAGTTAAGTAACTAAAGTTGATAAGATAAAGTATTGAGATTCTTGCATTAATACCTACACAACTTTGAATAATCACCTCGGGAAATGATATTAAATTCTTAAACGCTTGTTGAATTATAAAATAACTTTCTGACTCGGCAAACGTTGTTTTTCCATACGATTTATTTCTAGGGTATAAAAATATGTCTTATTTATTAATCGCGCTATATTGGTAATCTATCTCTAGCGCAGTAATATCAGTACCAAAAAAACGCTTTATTCACTTTATAACTCACTCTTAATTTGACTCCCTACATTATTTGTCATATTATTAATGTCAATATTTCAAAATCTTCTGTCTCTTAAAAAATATTAAAGCAATTTATTCACTTGAAAATAGAGGAACAAAATAGATAATGAAAACAAAACAACAGTTGTTCTACATGGGGTGTGCTCGAAAAATTTGTAATTAGTTTATGTTATTTTATATTAAAGTTATTCCACAATACCCTATTGTAATACGCTGATCATTGAAAGTCAGTGTAACCAACGCACATCAATAATATCAAATGAATTATGTCATACTTGTAATAAATCTGTATGTGCAGAAAGACCAATGAGTTTAATTTTTTAATATGTTTGTTTCTTCCTTATCGCATATCTTGGAAAGTTCTAAACTGATCAGATTAGATTTTCCAGATTGACGTGTGTTACAATTTTGAAGTTCAGAATATACATAATTTATACTTAGGACTTAGGTCTAAGCAAAAGAAGTATATACACTGACAATCACTAGGATGAGGCCACATATTTTTTAATCGATTTTCGTTCTTTATACCTGGTGGAAATTTCGTACCCATAAAAGTTTACTACATTTGAGTAGGTAGATATTTTCTTTAAAAAAAGTAATAAAATTAAGGGGTTAAATAGAAAAGGCTGTTGAAATTTCCCTACATTAATTAAAGAGCTGCTTAAAAACAGTATGAAAAAGTGCGTCACTTGGATGAGGCCACATGAAAAATCTTATAAAATATCAAAAAAATGAAATAAATGTTTACAGTTTTTGGTTTTCAAACATTTATTTATTAAGTTTTTCTCCATTAATAATGAGTATTTCCCCCTTTTTAGGATATGACCTCTATTAGACGGTTGGGAATGGAATCATAAAGTTTTTTTTTAAATAGTCAAGTGAAATCTCGTCCCAGGCATCACGGATAGCTTCAATTAAGGAGTCCTTGTCTTCAAATTGTCTACCGCCTTCATAAACTTTTCGAGATAGCCATGCCCATACGTTTTCGATTATGTTCAAGTCCGGTGAATAGGGTGGCCATGGCAAAAGCTCTACGTTTTCTGATAAAATCCAGCTTTTGACAACCCTGGAAGTGTGGATGGGGGCATTGTCTTGTTGGAAAATCCAAGGCAGAGGTCCAAAAATATTTTCATCTTCGGAAATGACCGTTCCAACAAGCATTTGTAGCTGTTTCCGTTCATTGTTGTAGAAAGAAACTCCAATTCGATTTTGCCATAGTAGGTGATAGCTCTCCACACCATAACACCTGATGTACGACTGTGATTTCTTCCCAAAATTAGTTCCTCTTTTCTTAAATCATGGAAATATAAGTTGTAACCATCGGGGCCGTCAAGGTTAAACTTTTTTTCATCCGAAAAGACAACGCGTTTCCCTTGACTGCTCCAAGAGACATGTTCTGTTGCATAGTTCATTCGCAGCTCCTTGTGTACTTGCTTTAGAACAGGTTTCTTTTTGAGTTTTCTTCTCTGGATAGAACCATCTTTTCTTATTATCCTTCGGACTGTCGAAATACTGGCTGATACTTCGCTTTTGGACCTTATTTTAGTAGCTGATTGAGTAGAATTTGAAGCAATACGTAAAATTAACCGCTTTTCACGGGATGTTGTTGCTTGGGCTGTGCGTTCTTTTTGGTTTTTCCATAGTTTTGAGGATCAGCAAGATAGTTGTTTACAACTGTCTTACTTCTGTTCAGCTTCCTTGCTATTCTCGGCTTGAGAGTCCTATTTCCTTGAAACCATCGATTTGTCCTCTTTCTGCCACTGTCAACGTCTTTCCGGAACCCATTTGTAATTGAAATTTAATAAAAAGAGTTATTTGTAAAACTTTCTTAAATATTGCAACCAAAATTTTGAAAAAAATTGCTGATGTGAACTTCTACAACGAAATATTCGCAATGGCCTCATCCTAGTGACGCCCTTTTTGATATCCTTTTTTGGTAGCTCATTCATTAATGTAAGGAAATTGCAACGGTCTTTTCTAATTAACCCTATAATTGTATCACTTTGGCTTAAGAAAATATGTACCTACTCTCATGTATTAAAATTTTCCGTGTTAAACAAATTCCAACAGGTATACAGACCGAAAATCGGTTGAAAAATATGTGGCCTCATCCTAGTGATTGGCAGTGTATATGTAGAAATGTAATCTGTTTGATATGATTTTGTTTTTTACAGTAAAATTAAAAAAGTCATAAATAAATAGATAAATAAATTAACATTAAAACTTAAAGAACAAAGTTGAACAAACTGCTGGGCTTTTAGTTTGATCAAATAAAATTGTTTGATTACCAGTAAACTAAAAAAGAAAAACTTGATATTTAATTGATGATTTTCAGATGTTAGCCGTGTTTTATTGGTAATCTATCCCTAACATAGAATTCGAGTATCAATAAAACGCTAGATTCACTTTTAATTTGTCTTCTTAAAGTTGGCGTCCCCACATTATTTGTGAAATTATTATTGATGTCAAAATCTTCTGTAACGGACAAAATATAAAAGAAAAATGTGCAATTGAAAATAGAAAAAATGGAATGCATATTGCAAAAAATGTTGTAAATATATTAACTCACTTGTTAAAGAAATTTCTGTCTAAGTTTTTTACATTTTAGTTAATGATTCAATTTGAGTTTCAAAAAAAAAAAAAAAAGAGTTGTTCTACATGGGGAGTGTTCGAAGAATGTGTAATTATGTAAATTGTTGGGTCAAGTTGGAAAAGGCATGCAAATACTATTTGAGTTAAAGTTTGCATTAGAATAGCACACAGAGTTGGTGTAGAATGTTTGTTACTTATATTTCCAATAAAACTTTGAAAATATATTGATTTTGTTGTTATATTCAGCGCCAACAGTTGACCACCTTAGCAACTCCCTGTTCAATTTCATTGGCTTATATGGAAGAGCGAAAACTATGAACCTAAGTTTCCAGCAACTTTAAAGACCAGTTGAATAATCGTGGTTCACAATTTTCTTTAAATTATTATAGAATTTATTGTACAGACCATTTATTTTGATAGTAAACATCCTTTTATTCAATAAATAAGATCTTAGAAGACAAAATTCGACATCAAATTATAAAGAAATAATTAATAAAAATTTCGAGAAGTTACTTTAAGTTGTCTGCAGAGTTATAATAACCAACTTATTCTACTCAATACCATATTCATATTACTTTCGCTGTTTTCATAAATGCATGCTTTGTTTACATGCGATCAATTGCGATCATATTAAAGTCAAAGACCTATAGTTTTTATAGTTTCACATTTGCGCTACAAATATTTGAGTTTTGCTTTTATGAAAATCGGACATTTAACATTTGTATTTTTGGAAGGTATGGATTCGTCAGACTTTCGCAGCCATGCATTCAAGAAAGGCATACTTTGTCAGCTTTGTAATGAGAATAATTAGTAAGTAAGTAAAGTAAAAGAATTCATTTATTGACAATTTATGTTTGTTACATTGACATACATTTTATGAATTTTATAAGCTTTGGCTTTGCCGTCAGCTCGACTGGCAACATTTTAAAATTTAAAAAAGAATCAAATATATACACATTTATAATATAAAATGTATTTGATTTGATAATGTCTTTGATTTGATTTTCTATTTTTTACCATTATAATTATTTAATAAAGATGGCTACGCATATTCTGTTAATAGCAGCATTCTAAAAGTGTAGGTATCCTTCAAAAAAAGTGCAAGTCCTTTCCAGTTCGATCCATTCAAGATTTGTATAGTCTCCACCATTGATAGAATTCCCTTGCCAAAATACGAAATGCTATATTGTCTAAAGATTGGACATATGCTTATTAGATGAAAGCAGTCTTCTTTTTCTTTCATGTTGCATAAAGTACAGAACTGATTAAAACTTCCATTGTAGGGGCATCCATTAAGACATAAAATTTCACATCTAGCTTTGAATATTGAGGAGATTTCTTTGAAGCTAAAGGTATCACTAAAATAATTTTTATCACCAAGATTATAATCTAATTGGCTGTAAAGTATTCTGCTTTCCGATCGACAGGCTTTTTGTATCCAGAGATTTCGTACGGAGTCTTCTTGCTTTTGTATGACGCTATATAGTTGAACTTTCAAAAGCTGTAGGTTGCTGGGGTTCATATGCACTTCTTCACCATAAGTAGAGCCAATGTTTTGCCACTTCTCCATCCACCAATCTTTATTTCTTACTTCATAAAGCAGCAGTTTTCTACTCAACCGAGGGTCGTGGTATCCCAGAACTTACATTATATAATCAGCTTGAAGTTTGAGTGTATAGGTAAACAGTTTTGGTAAACCAGTTTCTAAGTAGATTGCATAACTTGGAGTTTTGATTGGAAGGTAAAACAGCTTTTTCAAAAAGTTTCTTTGCAGTTTCTCAATTTCTTCATACTCTTGTATCCCCCAAATCTGAGCAGCATAACAAAGTGAGGATTTTACAACAGAATCGAAAATTTTATATTTTATGGCCAGATTTATGTTTTGGTTTGAAAAGACTTTACTCTATGTTAAATTAATCAAACTTAGAGAAGAATTAGCTTTTTCTGTAAGGTGTAAATTGAAATCCAGTGTTGGGTTGAGTTTAACTCCTAAAAATTTATATACTTTCGCTACTTCCAAACGATTTTGATTAAATATCCAAGAGTTTCTCACTTCACTTCGGTTCGATCGTGAGAAAACCATAACTTTAGACTTTTCAGTATTGATCACAGGTCCCCATTTTTCACAGTATTCCGAAAGACGATTTATCATGAGTTGTAAATTTTCTGGTGATTCTGAAAATAAAACTAGGTCATCGGCGTACAGTAATACATTTATGAGAACACCTACCATTCGAAAGCGTAGACTTTCTTATTTCGGGCTTGAAACGCTTTAACTATAGATGTAAGACAAAATATTTGATCGACTGTGGAGTAATTCTTCCTGCTTGGAGGTCAATAATTTTTCTATAATATGTTATGGTTAAATACACTATTCCTAAAGAAAATTATTTTATCTTATATGAATTGATCCTAAAGGCTTATCAATTTTGTGAAGAATTGATTTTAGTAAGTTTACTTACGAAATAATTTTGTTTTGATTATTTCATCCCAAAAAATGTTTGGTTTGAAATTTGTGGAAAACTTGCACTTTGCAATGCAGGCATGGTTCAGAAAATTTTAGTAAGCAACGGAAGCCACTGGGGCAGCTATTTTGACTAAAATTTCTCAATTTAAGAGAACGAGAAACGCCAAACTTAATATAAAAAAAATTAGTGTGTGAATGAAAGAAGTATTTTATTTTCTGTCATATGAAATAGAGTATAAGTGAAAGTGTTTGGTCGTGTTCCGATCCTATGCTTTTTTGTTTTGCGTTTTTTTTCGAAACAATCTGACTTTAATTGCGCTTTTTTGTCAACCCGATTGCAAAAGATATAATAAACGATAATCCCATACGAAAAAACCGAAATAAGATCGAAAACTATTGAAAAAGTGGTTTCAAAATCAAAAATAAGTCACAAAGAACTAAAACATAAATCACATAAATATAGATATAAACAAAGAAATTGTTTACATAAACAACTTCCCCAGCCTGAACAAGGAGAGATTCCCCCTGCTTGGGACAGCACACAGCACAGTTCTGGTGAGTTTTCTCCCGTTCTTATTTTCACTCATCACATCACATCAAGAAAAGAAAAACACTCAATCCGATACAATTCAATTCACGAACCAAACTTTTACAAAATAATTTTCGATTAAAAGACACTTGGTCTTTGAAATTGTTTTTCTTAAACACTTAAAACATTTTCAAAAAGACACAAAAATAATTCTTCCGAGCAAAATTCACTAATTGACAATCAAATATAAAAGTACAAACAAAACACAAGGCAATACCATCTGTCACTTGTGGTTCCCTTACGCGTGAGGCTTACAATTTAATAGACATTTTAACAAAACAGCAATGGGTGACACAAATGCCAAACTAGACGAAATAATTAATGCAATAGGCACTTTAAAAATCGAACTCACAAATGAAATAAAAACAGAAACACAGAACTTAAAATCTAAATTGGACAAAATTGTAGAAAACCAAACAAATATTGAGAAAAAACAAATTTATCTTGAGGGAAAAATAAAATATATAGAAAAATCTCTAAAACGCAAAAATATAGTCATATACAACATTAAAAAAATAGAGAAGGATAACATTTCTCTACAAAAATATGTTCTTGAATTCTTAAACAACATTTTAGAAGTCAATACACACATCAGTGAATTAGACTTTGTGAGACGCATCGGAAAAAAAGGCGAAAAAACACGACCGATCTTGGTCGGTTTTATATCACAAATAAAAAAAAGACGAAATCATGAGAAACAAGTTTAAATTAAGACATTACAAAGATGAAATCATTTATATAAAAGATGACATGATGAAAGAGGATATGACAAAAGAAGATATGAACATAACAATCAAAGAAAATAATGCAGCAACAAAACCTACACAAAATACACTGAATAAAGAAAATAATGATACCCAGAACAATAACAATAAATCAAATAAAAGAAGTTATGAATACGAACCACATACATCCAATAATAGAACTACCTCAACAGGAACGAAAAAACTCAAACCTGACAATGAACAAGCAAACATTACAACATTTTTTAAGAAAAACCCTAAGGATATAAACAATGTAACAAATGCACAATAGCAAATAAACACACAGTTTTTAACATCACAAACAAATGACGACACAAAGAACCACCCAAATATAACTTCCTCAAGCCGGCTGGCCACCGTGAGGAATGAAGGCTCCAACCCCCCATTAATATTAGAACCTACTAAACCTACCGAAAATAGAAGTAACAACATCAACTTATTGAATATATGCACATTAAACACACGAACTTTATCAACGGAAGAACGACAGCAAGAACTAAGATTAGCGCTATCTGAGATCAACTGGGACTTAATTGGTTTATCTGAAACTAGATTATTCGGTCAAAAAATCCTAGAATTTGAAAATGACATATTCTGCTATATTGGAGAAACTAGAGGCCTATATGGAGTCGGACTTTTAATAAGAAAATATTTAAAAAGAAACATCATAAACATACGCTTTTTCAATGAAAGAATCTGTTCGATTACCCTAAGAATTCAAAATACAAAAATGACAATTATCCAAGTTTATGCTCCTACAGAAAAAGCCTCTGATGCAGAAATTGATACTTTCTATGATGCACTTGACCTTGCCTACCAAGAGACAAAATCCGAGGTTATGTATGTCATAGGTGACTTTAATGCCAAACTCGGACGACGTGAAGAATATGAAGAAAACACAATGGGAACATTTGGATATGGACAAAGGAATAAGAGAGGAGAAAGACTCTTATTATGGCTTCAAAAAACTAACATAACATTTGCAAACTCTTTTTTTAAGAAAAAGGACAAAAACAAATGGACATGGAAATCACCAGATGGCAACACAAAAAATGAAATTGACCTCATCTTAAACAACAAAATCTCAACAATAACAGACGTCTCAGTTCTTAACAACTTCAAATTTGACAGTGATCATCGGATTGTAAGAGCTAAAATAAAAATTGACCATCAAACATTAAGAAGAAACCAACAAAAACTTGATATACCCCAAAAGATAGAATCTGAACAATTACAGAGATACAATGATCTACTTGCAAGAAATATATCACAACACTTAAATTTTGAAACCACTAGCATGAATGTCCAATCAACTTATGACGAACTTCAACAAATAATTAAACAATCTGCCAGACACACGATAATGAAACGAACATCTCAAAAAAACAATAAAATCTCAGACGCTACAATGCAATTAATTAATCTAAGAGAAACATTAAGGAATAAAACAAACCAAACAGAATCAGATACAATTTTACTAAAAAACTTACGAAAAACAATTAAGACAAAAACTAAAGAAGACATCCAAAATTTCAACGAAAGCGCGATTAAAAATATACTACAAACTACAAAATCAATTAAAAAGACAAAAGCATTTCTGAATCATGACAAGGAATGGATAATTTCAATGAAAAACAAGTCCAATACAATGACTAAACGAATTGATATAAATGAAGTAGCAACAAGATTTTTTGAATCTTTGTTCAATTCAAGTTGTTGACCAGATACTCAACCCACAACAACGTCAAATCCACTGAATTTGAGGAGCACCGACATCGAAATCGCTATTGACAAATTGAAAAATGAAAAAAGCCCAGACAGCGATGGAATTGAAGCCGAAATGATAAAATATGCAAAACACACTCTTACACCAATTCTGACGAAACTATTTAATGAAATTATTAAAACTCAACAAATCCCGACACAATGGCAAGAAAGCACAATCATTCTTCTGCACAAAAAAGGAAACCACAATGACATCAACAACTATCGACCCATCAGCATTATATCGACATTATATAAGCTGTTTTCTAAGACTCTATACAATATAATGAAAAAATCGCTCAATGACAACCAACCCAGGGAGCAAGCCGGTTTCAGGGAAGGATACTCGACGTCAGATCATCTTCAAACGATAAACCAACTGATTGAAAAACACAACGAGTTCAAAAAACCGCTATATTTACTTTTCATTGATTTTACCAAAGCTTTTGACACAGTGGAACACAACTACATCTGGACTGCACTAAGGAATCAACAAATTCATCCTGACTTTATTAATACCATGAAAAGTATATACAAAAACAACAAGGCCAAGATAAAAACAGACAAAATCGGAAGATGCTTTAATATCAAGAGAGGAGTTCGTCAAGGTGATCCACTATCGCCACCTCTTTTCTCAGCCGTTCTTGAGGATATCTTTCGACACCTCAACTGGAAAAAATATGGACTCGATATTTGGGGACAAAAACTCAACAATCTCAGATTTGCAGATGACGTTGTGCTTCTTTCTCACTCACCAGACGAAATACAATCATTGATAAACGAACTCTCGGATATATGCTCGAAATACGGACTCTCTCTAAACTTAACAAAAACAAGAGCCATGACAAACCACATAAAAGTGGACATACTACTCTCGGACAAAAAAATTGAATACGCTGACGATTTAATATATCTCGGTCAACTCAAGTCATTTACGAATTAAGAAGAAAAAGAAATAAAACGCAGAATTGACAACGGCTGGAAACAATATTGGAACACTAAACAAATACTTGACTCTAATCTTAGCAACGATATGAAAAAATATATATTAGACTCTACAATACTGTCAACATTGACATATGGATTGGAAACATTGGGGTTAACAACGAATTCACATGAAATGCTAAGGATTTGCCAGACCAAAATCGAACGAAAATTATTGAACATAAGACAAGCGCAAAGAATTAGAAATGAAGAGATAAGGAAAAGAACACAAATAGTTGACGTAATTCAGAGAACGAAACGTCTGAAATGGAGCTGGGCTGGACACGTATCTAGAATTGACGATCAGAGATGGACGAAGTTAGTAACTAAATGGCAACCGCCAAATGAAAAACGATCAAGAGGACGACCAAAAAAGAGATGGGCAGACGATTTAAGAGTTTTCAACCAAAATTGGTACAACGACGCAAAAAACAGAAATATATGGGCAGCTATGGGGGAGGCTTATGCCGGATCTTAACGTTAAAACAACTAAATATTGAAGAAATTTTAAATGTTATTAAACTTAATTTAAAATATACTATAACTTTAACGATTAACTGTAACCTTGAGTAATTGTATTTTAAATTATGTACTTTAATAATTTTGATTTATACTTTTTATTTTTCTTAATCAAATTTGTAAGTAAATTAATTGGCGAATAAAGCTTTAAATAATAATAATAATAATGAAATAGAGTGTATGACAGGGTTGGTTGTTTCCCGACACAATAAGAAGGCAAACAAAACGTAAACATATACAAAAAATTGACGTTCTTCTTGTCTAGCAATATTCGCATAGAATTGAATATAGATGTATTCATACTTGTACGGTATACAACGATTGCTTTCAGATTTTGTTTGTGGCTGCCTAGCGACGACGGAGCCGTGTGTGCTATTCATTTGGCTATAGCTGTGTATGCTTTATGCGAGAAACCATTGAATAAGAAATAGAGGAAGAGGCATTTGTCACAAATACAGTGTACGTGAGTGAAGTATTAAAATAAATAAAAAAAATTGATCTTAATCTGTCAGTTTACCTACCCGAATGAGAGTGTGAAAATATAAGAATAGTCATAATCAGGGCAAGTTTTTTCATGCGCTAAAAACCACAAAATATGCGCATAAAATATGCACGTAAAAAATTGAAAGAAAATAAAAGCATTGAAATCAAAAATTCAGTCTTTAATAACAACAATAACAAAAAAATAATAAACACAAAATAAACAGATTTCAGTTTCATTTGAATAAGGTACTAGTTGTCCAGTGGATTCATTGAATATGTCTTGTTCACATATACGATAAACATTTTTCAGAAATTTTCAAAAAGAAAGCTTTGCCTATTTGGCCGCAAAAAACTTGTATACATTGAAAAAGATCTTTCAACATCAACAGATGTAACAGGAGCATTCTTGAATGAAAGAATTTCACTTACTGAATAGTTCTCCAGGCTCTCTTTTTCATTAATATTCAGCGTTTGCGTTAATATGTTTGAAATTTTTTTTATTTTTGAGTACCCCTTGTTTTTATTTACAACATTTTCAATTTTTTTTTTCGACTAATTTAATTTTTGCAATTGCATCTTCCATTACATCAATTTGCGTTTTGAGTGTGTTCCATCCCTGCAGCTTAGTTATATTTTCATTAAGAAATCCATAGTTGGAACTTATAAAAATTAAATGTTGTTTTAATAGTGACTGGTTATGTATTTCTTTTGTTTTTTTGAGTATTTCGAAAATATTCACTTAAAATATGCATTTATTTTAAAAATATGTGCAATAAACCGAAAAATGCTCTTTTATGCATTTATAGTAAAATATGCAAAAATATGCTCTAACGATTTGAAGCCATTTTTAAGGAAACTTGCTGATTCGAAAAACTAGTTCAATTGTTTTCATCTATGTTTTAAAATAGAAAAACTTACTTTTCAACCGTATATTAAAGCTTTTCAACCGTATATTAAAGTGAAATATATGCAATATTTCATTTAAAAAAATACAGAACAATATGCGGTGCTGAGTTAAATCACAAATAATCATATACAGATGTCTCATCCCCATACAAAAAAATGTCCTAAGAAATTTTATTAGCCGACAAAATATCAGCAGACAAAACTACAAAAATCAAAAAATTCAGAGCTACAACTTTCAAAGTTCAAATGAAGAGAGACCAAAAGAAGAAACTGACAATATGTAAAGCTTTTCAATGAATTTCTCCGTCTCATAAGAATGTGGCACAAAAAATATCACACATCCCTTTTTTTCTCATTGTTATTTTTGTGGATTCACTTCTTTTCCGAGATATGTTTTATTTCTATTCTTTTTTCTCCTTTTCTTGTGTGAATATTGTTGTTGTATTCCTGTATACATTCTTTGGCAGGCGCCTGCTTGGCTGGATAATTCTACTTGTATTGCATTTTGTAGGTATCTATCTACGTCAATGTGGGGAAGGATTTTGGAAGTTGATGATTTGGATTGCAGAAAGCAGTGTTGCCTCAGGGCACGTTAAATATGAATTGCTCACGAAGAAAAATAAGTCCTTTTAGTAAAAACATTTATTTTCAAAACAAAATGTAAATAGGTTTATTAAACTTTACATTGATACATTGCCTTTTTTTAAGGAAATAATTATTTTAAGGTGAACGAACTATGGAACAGTAGGTCAATAAAAAATATGTCCTTAAATCAGAAAGGAAAACAAGAATATTCAGGGATAAAATTGTGTTACTGTGGCAACTCCAGTATAGAGATCTTTTCCTCTTGAAGAATATTTCTTTTTCTTGATAGAAAAAAAAATGTTTTCTGTTTATTTGTATTTCTTCTATTGTATGGGATCTTGGGATGTATTGTTTTTGTATCACTATAGTCAGGTTGGTATTTTTTGCAGATGTGTACATTGTAGAAATTAATTTATATTCGACTACATCGAAAAAAAAAAATATTTATTTAAAATATTTTTTATTTATTTTTTTATTTTATTAATTTTATCAACCGGCAGCGATTCCGCCTTCGAAAAGAATACATACATTTTCCTTAAAATCTAAAGCTTAAATAGTAAATAACCTGCAAACACAAGCACTTTTACCTGGCTACTCGTTCCCACAGGTCAACACTCGTGGCGGATGCAACTAGACACTTTGTTTTGTAGACGCGTTGTCAGCATGATGTTATGGGAACATTGGGTATTTGGATTATTATATTTTCCAACTTATTTGTCGTTAACTTAGATACATATTTCTTATTGGGATGTACGAGTATTGAAAAAAAGAAATGCAATCTTATGGTTCTGATTTAGTAAGATTTTTTTTTCAATTTTAAGCAAAACGTCCTAGCTCATAATGTTAAATATCGCGTAGGCATGTTCATTTCCACACAAGAAGAAAATATCTAATTTGAAGTCAATTGGTACGTGGGTGGGTTACACATGTTGAGCTGAGGTAGTGAAAAACAAAGTTTCTGCCACGTCCACGTTCGTGTCCCCTGGAAACTATTTCACTGAATTAAACTGTTGATTAATACATCATTATTGTGGGTGATTTAGTTTTTTTTTAATCATTCATTTTCACGCTTGGATGTAAAATTATATTTTAACAACCATTACACATCTAAGATACAATTTTAATAAGTTCTTAATGAATTCATACTTCATCTTCTATAATTTGTTTGTAGTTACATAAAACATAATGTGTACATAAGTACGTTTTAATTCCTTAAATCAAATAAATTATATGTAAAAAATGAATTCCAACCGATTATAAAAAGTGTTCAAATACACTAAAATATGTATGTATTAAAATTAGTCCCCACTTATTATGCATTAATTGCCATCAATGAAGTAGGCTAAGAGTAGAACATTTTTAAAATTTATCAATATAAAAAATATAAAAAATAAAAAAATTAAAATTAAAGGTACCTACCTATGTATGTGTATCAAAATTTGAATTGTTCATTCAAAAAGACTAGGAAATATTTTGACCTGACCACTTCTGCATTCGTATTTTTTAAGTATGTAGGTAAATACTTATTTTTTTGTGGCAAAGACAAATAAATATCCAATCACAAAATATTTTTTTTGGTCACTTAACTCACCTTTCAATAAAGTTATAATTTTTTAAAATTAGAACATTTTTCAATCATTTGTTTTCAACAACAACAAGCTAACCACTGACCTACAAATAGTAATGACTAGGTACCTAGATATTTAAAAAAAAATTGTGGATAAACTAAAAAAAATCAAAATTAATAAATAAAAAAAAAATTAAAGCAGGTACCTAACTGATTATTTTTCTACTTAAAAATATACCTACCGACTTACAGGAAAATAAAATTCGTATATGTATATTCATTCATTTTAACAAAATTTATTCCTAGGAACCAAAATCTTTCAAATATTCATTCCATAATGAAAAATCTATCCTAGTCTACAAAGTCAAACCAACCAATTCACAATATATGTATTATACATACATGTGTGTAAATCAACACATTCAATCGCTTCTCCTTTTATTTTTTTATTTTTTTTTATTTTTCTCAAATCTGAGACGACCTTACAAATTATAGACGCAAATACAACAACAAAAGCATAATAAAAAAACCATCACTTGTCTTGCCTTGGTCGTAGCACAAAGAAAAATATACCTGGGATGGAAGACTATACAAAAAAGCAAGCAACGAATCCAAGAACAAAAACAAATAATCTCGAAAGGGGTAAAAAGAATAGAAAAGAGTGGCAGAGAGTAGAGCAACAAAATATTTCAGAAAGAGCTTTGATTTTGTAGGAATAGATCTTATTTAAAGCTTTTAAAAATAAAGCTTTTTTCATTTCATAGGTCATTCTTCTCCATAAGCGTGAGACATCTGTATATGATTATTTGTGGTTAAATCGTGTAAAAACACCTATAATAAGGATAAACAAAAGTTTTCGTTTCACAAGTAAGTTTTGGCTCAAAAACAACACAAAGTTATTTGAAGTGATGTTTTTTAGGTAATTACACTATCGTAAAATACTTTTTAATTGATATTATATGGTATTTTTCCTTAAAAAAAGCAATTTTGGTGAAAATAAAAATTTACTTTTATCATGTGATTTATCTCATTCATCTCGATTTATCTCATACATCAACGTTAGACCTAAACCCTAAAGTTGATGTTTGTTGAGAAATCAAAGGAATATTATTTATTATATTTTATTTGGTTGAAGCAAAAATCGTTATAGGTAGATTTTTACTTAATTTAATGAAAAAAATAGCAACATCACAACTGAAATTATAATTTTCACGTTCCTATATGTTTCACGTGTATAGTAAAGTTGTAAGGTTCAAGCACAAATAATCATATACAGATGTCTCATCCCCATACAAAAAAATGTCCTAAGAAATTTTATTAGCCGACAAAATATCAGCAGACAAAACTACAAAAATCAAAAAATTCAGAGCGACAACTTTAAAAGTTCAAATGAAGAGAGACCAAAAGAACAAACTGACAAAATGTAAAGCTTTTCAATGAATTTCTCCGTCTCCTAAGAATGTGGCACAAAAAATATCACACATCCCTTTTTCTCTCATTGTTATTTTTGTTGCTTCACTTCTTTTCGGAGATATGTTTTATTTCTATTCTTTTTTCCTCCTTTTCTTGTGTGAATATTGTTGTTGTATTCCTGTATACATTCTTTGGCAGGCGCCTGCTTGGCTGGATAATTCTACTTGTATTGCATTTTGTAGGTATCTATCTACGTCAATGTGGGGAAGGATTTTGGAAGTTGATGATTTGGATTGCAGAAAGCAGTGTTGACTGAGGGCAAGTTAAATATGAATTGCTCACGAAGAAAAATAAGTCCTTTTAGTAAAAACATTTATTTTCAAAACAAAATGTAAATAGGTTTATTAAACTTTACATTGATACATTGCCTTTTTTTAAGGAAATAATTATTTTAAGATGAACGAACTATGGAACAGTAGGTCAATAAAAAATATGTCCTTAAATCAGAAAGGAAAACAAGAATATTCAGGGATAAAATTGTGTTACTGTGGCAACTCCAGTATAGAGATCTTTACCTATTGAAGAATATTTCTTTTTCTTGATAGAAAAAAAAAATGTTTTCTGTTTATTTGTATTTCTTCTATTATGTATGGGATCTTGGGTTGTATTGTTTTTGTATCACTAGTCGGGTTTGTTATTTTTTGCAGATGTGTACATTGTAGATACATATATTTCTTATTGGGATGTACGAGTATGTAATTGCATATTGAAAAAAAGAAATGCAATCTTTTGGTTCTGATTTAGTTAGATTTTTTTTTTTCATTTTTAAGCAAAACGACCTAGCTCATAATGTAAAATATGGCGTAGGCATTTTAATTTGCACACAAGAAGAAAATATCTAATTTGAAGTCAATTGGTATGTAGATGGGTTACACATGTTGAGCTGAGGTAGTGAAAAACAAAGTTTCTGCCACGTACACGTTCGTGTCCCCTGGAAACTATTTCATTGAAGAAAACTGTTGATTGATACATACATCATTATTGTGGGTGATTTAGTTTTTTTTAATCATTCGTTTTCACTATTGGATGTAAAATTATATTTTTACAACCATTACACATCTAAAATACAATTTTAATAAGTTCTTAATGAATTCATACTTCATCTTCTATAATTTGTTTGTAGTTACATAATACATAATGTGTACCTGTTGAGATAATAATGAATTACATATTTGAATATTTAAATTTGGCAATGCTCTCACTGGAAACATTGTTCATTTAGTTTTAAGCTTTTCCATTACCTTTTCTTTATATAATAAAATCAGTTGCAGTGTGTTCTTACTCGAAGTCGGTCGTTTCATTTAATCATACTAGCTTGATTTTCAACAGGTTATGGGCCCAGAATACGCGGGAAAAATTAGAGGTTAAATTAAAGTCATTAAGCAAGTTTTTTTTTTTATTTAATTTTTTGGAACGCGCTTGAAATCTGGGAACCTTGTTAGTTTTAGATTAGCTAAGAAGTAGATTAAAATAATAAAACGAGAGTCGGTAAGAATGGAGAATAATGCTTATAACATTGAGAAACTGCAAACGGCAGATCAGTATTCCGTATGGAAATTTCAAGCTTCCATTCTACTTAATGCCTCTGGGGTATTTGAGTATGTAAATGGGGAAAACCAGGCTCCGATGAAGGCTGAATCTGAAACCCAAATCGCTTTTGATAAGCGGCTGTTAGATTGGAGAAAATCAGATAGCAGAGCGCAAAGAATTATTGCAACGAGCATAGATTCTATTCCGCTTCGGCATATCGTTAACTGCAAAACTGCGTTGGAAATGTGGGTAAAGTTAAGGTCAGTTTATGAACAGACTTCGAAGGCAAATATCCACATGTTGCTGCAAAAATTCTACGGGTTTGAAAAAGACCCAAATGATGATGTCTCAACGCACATATCCAGGTTAGAGAACATTGTCAGGCAGTTAAGAGATATCGGTGAAATTATCTCTGAAAGTATGATCATAACGAAAGTTTTGATGACACTTCCAAGTAATTTTAAACATTTTTTTTGTGCATGGGAGTCGACAGCAAAAGAGCAGCAAACCTTGGAAAATCTAACGTCACGACTGGTCATGGAGGAGACACGCATGTCATCGCATGCGTCGAATTCATCTGTTGCTTTAGTGGCAAAGCAAAAGACAAAGAAAAAAAATCCAAAGTCATCAAAGCGGGGAAAGTGTTTCTCTTGCAATGAGCATGGTCATTGGAAGAACGATTGTCCTAAGAGAAATGCCTCAGGTGATCATAGAAAGTGGACTGGAACTAAAGATGAGGTACGAAGGGGTGATGCACTTATATGCAGCGTTGATGAAAAAGTGATGACTGGAAGGTCAAGTGAGGGAAGAACAGGTACACTGGTATGTGGTTTAGTTAGTTCACGATGGACTGGAAGTTCAGATGAGGTGCAGAGACGAGGTAGTGCGATAGAAGAGCCAAACCAAAGTCGATGGACTGGAACTCAAGGTGAGGTTCAAAGGGAAGCTTTAATAGGCTGTGATGCCTCAACTGCAAGGTATAGCACAAGAAATCGGAACTGGTACTTGGATTCTGGTGCTAGTGACCATATGACGTGTATAAAAGAATGGTTTGCATGCTATAGGGAGTTTACGGATCCTGTTGCCATTAAGATAGGGAGCGGAGAAAAGATATTTGCGCAGGGCATTGGCGACATAAATATTCTTGCTTCTGATGGTAACATTTGGAGCGAAAAGCATTTGTCTGACGTTCTGTATGTCCCAAAGATTTCTATGAATTTATTTTCGCAGACTAGGGCCTTAGACAAAAATTTAAACATTATTTCCGATAATCTTCAGTGCAGATTTGTGAAGAAGGATGGTTCAGTTGTGGCTGTAGGAGAACGGCAGGGGCAGCTTTTTAAGATGTGTTTTAAGGTCCAAACACCGACCTTTGGTGAAGCGAATGTGGCTAATCAGGTATTGCCACTAAAAACTTGGCATAAACGTATGGCACATCAAAACGTTGTACAGGTTCGCAATCAGCTGAGAAAAGAAGGCATCCAGTTCAAAGCTGATGAGAACTTTTCATGTGACGACTGCGTCTATGGGAAGCAACATCGATTACCTTTCCGTCAAAGTAATTTTCAGGCTTCTCAACCGGGCGAGCTTGTACATGCTGACGTATGTGGACCCATGGAAGAAAACTCAGTTGGTGGCTCGAGGTACTTTCTTTTGTTTAAAGACCATTTTTCACGATACAAAGTAGTGTATTTCTTAAAATCTAAATCAGATGTTTGTTCATACATTGAGCAGTTCATAAACAAAGCTAAAAGTGAATGCAGAAATGTGGTAAGAACGCTCCGTACAGATAATGGGACGGAATTCATGAACGAAGCAGTTAGATCACTTCTTACCAAGCACTCTATTCGTCATGAAACTACAGTTCCCTACACTCCGGAACAGAATGGCAGTGTTGAACGCGAAAATCGCACAATTGTGGAAGCCGCCAGGACAATGCTCTGTGGAAGTGGTTTATCGAAGGGATTCTGGGCAGAGGCAGTTAACACAGCAGTCTTTGTGCTAAATCGAACCGGTGTTAGTCCAGTAAAAGGCAAAAATCCATATGAACTTTGGTGGGGCAGTGAATGTAAGGTCTTAGATTTAAAAACATTTGGAATTCCAGTGTTCATACATGTACCAAAACAGAAACGTAAGAAATTTGATAGTAAGGCAGAAAAAGGTTTGTTCATGGGATATGCCGAAAACACAAAAGGGTATCGCATTTGGAATTCATCGTCAAGACAAATCCAGATTGTAAGAGACGTCATATTTAGGGAGGACGAGCTTCAAAACCAGAAAGATGGGGATCAAGACAGGGGTATAGTGTTTTCATCACAAGAAGCTGACTTTGAGAATCTAGACGAAAATTCTTATGGGGGTTTGGATGAAAAATTACATGATGATTTGCATGGTTGCTTGCATGAGGATGAAGGTGATAATACACATGATAATGCGCGTGGTTCTGTAAGTGATCAGCAACAGCAGGATTTGAACGGCGGAGAGCTGGAGAGTTTCAGTAGTTCATCTGAAGAAAACTTTGAAGAACCCAACTTAAAAGATGATGTTTTCGACTCGATAGATGAGGATGATGCTGGTGCGAGCAAAGATGTGTCATACAGAAATAAACTGCGAAGTGCAAAGAACTGGAAGAGTTCAGGTTGTATAAACTATGCAGAAAAGCATGCGTTTCTGGTTCAAGGTGAACCTACGAGCTACAAAGAAGCAGTTTCTTGTGTTGATGCGCGTCAATGGAGAGCAGCTATGGCAGAAGAGGTGCAAAGTCTACATACGAATCGGACTTGGGAATTGGTCCAAAAACCAGCAAAAAGAAAGATCATTGATAACAAATGGGTATATAAAATGAAGAACTTAGATGCGCTTGGGCGGATAAAATACAAAGCAAGGTTAGTAATTCGTGGATTCACCCAAGAATATGGAGTAGACTATGTTGAAACATTCAGTCCTGTGGCGAAATTTACTTCAATTCGAACTGTTCTTGCGATTGCCGCTTGTGAAGGACTGTCTTTGGTTCAGTTCGACGTTAAAACAGCCTTTTTAAATGGCGATCTGAATGAGGACATTTACATGCGTCAACCTCTTGGGTTTGATGATGGTTCCGGAAAAGTGTGTAAGTTACGAAAGAGTCTATACGGTTTAAAGCAAGCTTCTCGTTGCTGGAACGAAAAATTCACTCGTGTGCTAAAGAAATTCAACTTACGAGCTTCTGAAATGGATCCGTGTGTTTTTATTGGAAACGATGCTGAAAGACGTCTTATATTGACAATCTACATCGATGATGGCCTAATAGCAGCAAAGAAGAAAGAAGATGGTATGAGACTAGTGGAATATCTAAGGACAGAATTTGAAATCACACTTTTGGATGCTGAATGGTTCTTAGGAATGCAATTATCGCGGACGTCGAATGGGGAAATTCATGTGAGCCAGACAAGTTATGCAGAGCGAGTGTTGAAGAGATTCAATATGACCGACAGTAAGCCTGTTTCAACACCAGCTGAAGTAATTGGAAGTGCAGACGACTCATCCCAAAAGGAAGTAAGGTTTCCATATAGAGAGGCAGTAGGATGCCTTATGTACTTGGCAGTAGCTACCAGGCCAGACATTGCATTTGCAGTGGGAGTTGTATCACGATACTTAGAAGCACCCACCCAAATGCATGTAAATGCAGTCAAAAGGATCCTGAAGTACATCAGTGGCACTAAAACAATGGGTATACTTTTTAAAAAAGCTAACAATTTATCTTTGATATGTTTCAGTGATGCCGATTACGCTGGTGACATTGTCACAAGAAGATCTACCTCAGGATTCATTTTTAAGTTTGGGGGTGGACCTGTATCCTGGGCATCGCAGAGGCAAAAGTGTGTGGCATTGTCGACCACTGAGTCAGAGTACGTGGCGGCATCTCAAGCTGTAAAAGATTTGGTGTGGATTCAGCGTCTTGTTGCAGAACTAGTGCCAGTTAAAGAGTCTTGTGTGGCTGAGCTGAATATGGATAACCAGGGAGCAATCCGGCTAGTTAAAAATCCGGAGTTCCATAAGCGCACAAAGCACATTGACGTGCGTTATCACTTTATTCGTGAAAGATATGAGAGAGGAGATTTTGATATTAATTATGTTCCTTCTGAACACCAAATTGCGGACATTTTTACCAAAGCCTTAAGCAAAGATAAGTTTGAAAAATTTAGAGATTTGATTGGAGTTGGAAATAATCCTTTTAAAATTAATTAATTATGTTAAAAATTAAAAATTATTCAAAAGTGGGAGTGTTGAGATAATAATGAATTACATATTTGAATATTTAAATTTGGCAATGCTCTCACTGGAAACATTGTTCATTTAGTTTTAAGCTTTTCCATTACCTTTTCTTTATATAATAAAATCAGTTGCAGTGTGTTCTTACTCGAAGTCGGTCGTTTCATTTAATCATACTAGCTTGATTTTCAACAGTACCTACATACCTTAAAACAAATAAATCTTAACACATGTAAAAAATGAATTCCAACCGATTATAAAATTGTTCAAATACACTAACATATGTATTAAAATTAGTCCCCAGTTATTAATTATGAATTAATTGCCATCAATGAAGTAGGTTAAGAGCAGAACATTTTTAAAATTTATCAATATAAAAAAATATAAAAAATAAAAAATAAAAATAGAAGGTACCTACCTATGTATGTGTATCAGCATTTAAATTGTCTACATTTTATTCATTCAAAAAGACTATTTTGACTTGACCACTTCTGCATTCGTATTTTTTACGTACTTATTTTATGTAGAAAGATCGCTACCAACTTTTTTAAGTTAACCTACCCAAAAGCCCTACTTACTTATAACTTATGAAATACCTACATACAAATGTATGTATGTACATATGTACATATGTTTGCATGTATTTACATGTATATGTACAGAGGTACCTATGTACTTGTAACTATTTTTTTGTATTGTTAACCCTCTACTGCATGAATTATTGTTTATACAGAAAAAACTTTAAAGACTTTAAAAATAGCTTCTTTGGGATGTTTTAAGATATCTTATTAAAAAATCATAAAAAAATTATGTTTAAATAATAAGAATAGAAGCCAAATTTGGCTTACAAAGTCTTACCACTCAAACGAATAACATAATATTTTTTTTTTGTGGCAAAGACAAATAAATTTCAAATCACAAAATATTTTTTTTGGTCACTTAACTCACCTTTCAATAAAGTTATAATTTTTTAAAATTACAACATTTTTCAATCATTCGTTTTCAACCACAACAAGCTAACCACTGACCTACAAATAGTAATGACTAGGTACCTACCTAGATATTTAAAAAAAAATGTGGATAAACTAAAAAAAATCAAAATTAATAAATAAAAAAAAATTTAAAGCAGATACCTGATTATTTTTCTATTTAAAAATATACCTACCGACTTACAGGAAAATAAAATTCGTATGTGTATATTCATTCATTTTAACAAAATTAATTCCTAGGAACCAAAATCTTTCAAATATTCATTCCAGAATGAAAAATCCTACAAAGTCAAACCAACCAATTCACAATATATGTATTATACATACATGTGTGTAAATCAACACATTCAATCGGTTCTCCTTTTATTTTGTCTCAAATCTGAGACGACCTTACAAATTATAGACGCAAATACAACAACAAAAGCATAATAAAAAACCGTCACTTGTCTTGCCTTGGTCGTAGCACAAAGAAAAATATACCTGGGATGGAAGACTATACAAAAAAGCAAGCAACGAATCCACAAACAAAAACAAATAATCTCGAAAGGGGTAAAAAGAATAGAAAAGAGTGGCAGAGAGTAGAGCAACAAAATATTTCAGAAAGAGCTTTGATTTTGTAGGAAAAGATCTTATTTAAAGCTTTTAAAAATAAAGCTTTTTTCATTTCATAGGTCATTCTTCTCCATAAGCGTGAGACATCTGTATATGATTATTTGTGGTTCAAGTGAACTAAAAAATGTTCACATTGTTTTCAAGTGTAATGAAATAAAATTTCAGTATTGACGTGATTTACATTAAAATTAGTTTGAGTTCAAAACAAGTTTAATGGCATTTTAATTAAACAAATTGTAAATAAACATTTTTTTTTTCACTCAACACAAGAGTAAACATACTCAAACAAATCAAAAACTTGAAAAAAACGGACATACATAACTAAAAACAAATAAAAACTGCACGGTCTTTTAAATTGTTTTTGTTCGTTATACATTTAAAACAAGACACTAACAAATTTATAAACAATTTATGGTATGAATTCAAACTATGGAAAAATATTTTAGTTACTTTTTCCCTTTTTTCTGTGCAATTTTTTTTCATAGTTTCAAGGGAGCCCGGTGTACTTCGCATCACTTATCTAAAAGATATTAAAACTATTCCTTCACTAAAATGGCTGATTCTATTACAAACTCTTATATGCCAACTGTTATGCACAACATTGTTAATTTAGATCTAAAAATCCGTTATTTGAAAAAAAAATCAAAATACATGGTCTTGCCTTTAAATAGCTGTAACATTCTGTTCCGTTAATCTGAACGTAAAACAATAACCGAAGATGGCTTTAATTTCTTTGGTTAATGTTGGCCAAAATAAAAATCATGTACATGTAGGGCTAAACAAAAAAATGAAGCACAAATTAACTTCACACCAAAAATTCGTGACTTCAATAATGTCATCAATTTAGGATGGAGAAAGTTTTCCATGTTTAAATACAACTAGTGCTTATTTCGTGAATGGTAACACTTATCTCATGTCTGATTTGACAGATAATTAGTTTTATCCTTCCTCTGAACGAATATGGTTGTGTAAGTTAATAATATGTATAAATTTATCTCTACTTGCAACTTCTTATTTTCCCACATTCCCATATTTCTAATTGCATCTACTTATTTTCCCACCTTCTACCACATTCTCCCAATTTACTTATTTTGCACTTCCGGCACACGCAGTGTCAAATAGCATTAAGTTTTAGGTAATTTAAGAAAAGCTTTAGAATTAAGAATAATCATATATCAGTTCAAAAACAGAACCCAAAGACGAAAGGTCTATCTTTTACTGGCGCCCAACGTTAAAAAATTCGATTAGTATTGTGTGCTCCGAAAATCTTTGTATAAAGAGAATAGAGCAAATTATAAACCACAAAAACATCGACCACGGAAGTAACCATAAAAGAACCCACACCTAGAGAAGAACCCGCAAATAAAACCAATAGAAGATGCAGATACAGTTATTTTTTGTGTAATTATTATTAATTATTTTATTTTTATACAATTTTTTTGCTTAATTATCTATTACCATCCATATTCATTGAGTTTAAATATTTTTAATTTTGTGACTGTGCTTAGAATTATTGTGCTTTAAAAAAATGTCTGAAATCGCGCAAACTATAGCATCAGCCGTGCGGGTAGCTGTCGAAGCAGCTTGTGAGACAATGGTGAAAAGAATGGCGGATTTGGGGGTAGAAAATAAAACAAATAATGATAGGTTAAATGAAAAAATTGTCGAGCTTTCCGAAAAATTAAATTCGATTCAATTACCATAGACAGTTGTTGCCTACCAACCCATTTCTGTCGCGACACCCGAAGTAGTATGTCAAATATCACTCGATGTAGTGAGATCCGTTCCAGATTTCAATGGTGAACGTGCGAGATATATTTCGTGGCGTCAAGCGGCCACGACCGCAATAGCACTATTCGATCCATATAATGGATCAGAGAGGTATTATCAAGCCGTTGCAATAATTAGGAACAAAGTTGTTGGATCTGCCGATTTAATTTTATCGTCATTCAACACAGTTCTAAATTTCGAGGCAATAATTGCTCGTCTTGATAATTCATATTCTGACAAACGCCCACTACACGTACTCGAAAACCAAATGAGCATTCTATGTCAAGGACATTTGTCGATCTCTGAGTACTACGACAAAATAGAAAAACATCTCACGTCTATCACCAATAAAATTTCAATGGAATATTCAGGCAATAATGTACTAATTAACTCATTAGCATCAAAATATAGAGCAGATGCATTGCGAGTATTTATTTCAGGCCTTAACAAGCCTATTTGCAATATTTTATTTTCTTCTGGTTGTGAAGATCTGCCATCTGCATTAGCGAAGGCACAGGAACTTGAGGCTAACCAACACAGGTACGAATTTGCAAGAGCATTTGATAAAAATGTATCATATGCTAGTACAAGTGGTTTTCCAAGAAGCAACCCCCACTATAAACGTGTCGTTCAAGGAAAACCTCAAGCCCCCCAAGCCCAAGTTTCCTCGACTGATAACCAGCAGAAGCAAAACCATCAATCAGAGGCATACGATCATATGAGCGTTGACAACTCGTCAATATACAGACGCAGTAAAAAGTCACAAGTTCGACCAGCAGCGGTGCCAGAGGGTAGTCACAAGCAATCTACCAGGCAACAGCCGCAAACCTTTGAGAACAGGGCACCGAAGCGCTCACTTGAATCCGACAGGGCACCACTATCGAAAGCCCAGAGAACTAATTTTCTAGACGAATACGAAGACGATTATGAAAACCTCGATGAGGAACATGAATATGAAGATCAGATTCATTTTTTAGAATAAAGTCGGCTTTACCATTTGTTGAAAAGAAACTCAATGGCAAAACTGTATTGAGAATCCTAGTAGACACTGGTACAGCCAAAAACTATATCAAACAAATTCCTCAATTAAAAGTAGTTCCAAATAGTAAACATTTTAAGGTTAAGTCCCTTCACGGTGAAAATAAAGTAACTCACAAATGTAAAATACAATTTTGTGGTTTTTTATCCTCCCCCAATTAGAAACCTTCGATGCGATTATAGGGTATGATTTTCTCACGCAGATAAAAGCGCAAATTGATACAAAACGTTCTTTGTTAATTTACGAAAATGGGGAAATGGAAATCAAATTTTTGGAATGCGAACAAGTTAATAATTTAGATATCGATATGAAAACAATTCCTAACACCGTCAAAAGTGAATTTAAGGAACTAATCGAAGATTTTTCAGAAGTGTTCGCCCAACCGGATGAGAGATTACCTTTTAATACAAAAATAAAAGCAACCATTAGAACAATAGACTCAGAACCAATATATTCAAAACCAAGACCATACAATATGGCAGCAATTCCTTTTGTAAATAAGGAAATTAAAAGACTGCTGAGTGATGGAATAATTCGGCCTTCACATTCCCCGTATAACACTCCCATATTGGTAGTAGGGAAAAAAGGCATTAACGAAGACGGTACTCCCAAATCCAGGTTAGTGTTTGACTATAGAAAGTTAAATGAACGCACTATACCAGATCGGTATCCTATTCCAGAAAGTTCAGTAATCCTTTCAAATTTAGGACAAGCTAGATTCTATACAACAATAGATCTAAAATCCGGATTCCATCAAATTCTCCTAGAACAAAAGGACCGGGAAAAAACTGCTTTTTCCATTAATAATGGAAAATACGAGTTCTGCAGATTACCTTTCGGCTTGAAAAATGCATCCATATTGCGAGATGACATAGGCAAATGTTGTCATGTGTATATAGATGATGTTATCATTTTTTCGCAGACAGAAAAAGATCATCTAGAAGACATAAGAAAAATATTTTCTAAGCTTTTCAACGCCAACATGCGAATATCTCCAGAAAAATGTAAATTTTTTAAGCACGAGGTTGAATTTTTAGGATTTCTTGTCTCTGGAGACGGCATTAAAACCTGCCCAAATAAAGTCAAAGACATTGTAGACTTCGAATTGCCAAAAACACTTCGTGCACTAAGATCTTTTCTTGGTCTTTCTGGTTATTACCGTCGTTTTGTTAAAGATTATGCTCAAATAACCAAACCCTTAACAAAAAACCTAAGAGGAGATAACGGAAATATAGGAACGAATAAGTCTACAAGCATCAAAATTAATCTTGATACTGAGGCTATATGTGCCTTTAATAGAATAAAGAACATTTTAGCCTCAGAAGATGTTTTGCTATTCTATGCCGATTTTCAAAAACCTTTGGATTTGACTACCGATGCTTCATCACAAGCAATAGGTGCCGTTCTGTCTCAAGGTGGTAGACCTATCACAATGATATCTCGAACTTTAAGTAAATCTGAAGAAAATTTCGTTACGAACGAACGTGAAATGTTAGCAATAGTTTGGGCATTGCAATCTTTGAGAAATTATCTATATGGTGCGCCCGATATTCATATCTATACAGATCACCAACCGCTAACGTTTGCGATCTCTGAAAAAAATCCTAACACCAAACTGAAGAGATGGAGAGCATTTATTGAGGAATATTCTCCAACCTTTCATTACAAACCTGGTAAAGAAAACAAGGTAGCAGATGCACTATCTCGGCAACATATTAACACGCACTCTACCTCCAGAGAAACGGTTCACAGCGAAGAGTCTTTAACAAAAGTAATACCTTCAGTAGAAAATCCAATAAATTGCTTCAAAAATCAAATCTTTATCAGTCAAGGTTCTCAAAAAAGCAAAAAAGTTAAAATTCTTTTCCAAAAACAGGTTAGACATACAATAACATTCAGTTCCATTGGAGAACTTATCGAAATAATGCGTGATGTTCTTCATACGCACTTAGCCAATGGAATCCACTGTGACATTGAAACTTTAGGAAAAATACAAAATGACCTAATGATTGCTTTCCCCAAAGTAAAAATTAAATATGCAAAAAAACTTGTTCAAGATGTGTTTAACACAAACGATCAAGAGGAACTTATCATAAACGAGCACAAAAGAGCTCATAGAGGACCAAAAGAAAACTTCAAACAAATAATCTCAGAATACTATTTTCCAAATCTTATGAAGATATGTAACACATACGCTTCTAAATGTAAAATTTGTAAAGAAAATAAATATCAGCGTAGACTAGCGCAACATCCGATCGGTGCAACACCAATTATCACGTATGTAGGAGAGATTTTGCATTTAGATATTTACAATACTGGTCGAAAATATTTTATAACATGTATAGACAAATTTTCTAAATTTGCCATTATAAAACATATTCCATCCAGAAATTCTGTTGACATAAAAAACCCATTAATCGAAATAATTTCCCAATTTAGAAATACGAAAATAATAGTTATAGATAATGAAGGTACTTTTACATCAATTGCAACGCAAGCATTACTAAAAAAACGAATTTAACATTTCTACACATTCTGTACCAGCACTCCACAGTAAAAGCAATGGACAAGTCGAACGATTCCATTCGACTCTTGCTGAAATAGCTAGGTGTATAAAGGATAGTACAACAGATATATATATAACAACTCAATACACTCGGTAACAGGTTATAAGCCTTCAGAAATTTTTCACGATATCTCTAAAAAAATGACAAATGCAATAATCTCAAAATTAAAAATTAAACAAAATAAAGACCTTGAATTCCACAATAAAAATACCACGGCTAAAAATGTTAATCCAGGTGAAAAGGTATATGTAAAAACTAATAAGAGAATTGGAAATAAATTATCCAAACTTTATAATCAAAAAACTATTCAGGCTGATTTAGGCACAGCTGTTGTAATTGAAGGAAGACAAGCGCATAAAAATAACCTAAGATAAAACTTTATTTCTAGATTTATGAAAGTATGGCTAGGCGCCGCAAAAATTGTTGACTATTCTTCAGCGCTATTCATTCCCATTCCTGTAGGAGAAGTTGCCATTTACGAAGACAATTTCTATCTTAAACATACTACAAATTTTTCGGAAATTGATATAATAATGTCAGAAAATAGAAATGTATTAAAGGAAATCAAAATCGAAAGATACAAAGAAATGCTGCTTCAGGATATAAATGAAATTGAACGCTTGTTAACATTACTCAGACCTTCCACGAGGAAGACGCGATCAATAGATTTTTTAGGCTCCGCAATCAAATTTATTGCTGGTACACCTGATCATGCAGATATGGAACTGTTAAAAACCCAAGAAGACGAACTAACTAGGGCTAAAAACAGACAGATCGAAATAAATACACAATTCACCGAAAAAATAGATGAGATAACTGACATTATAAATACAATACACATAAACGAGATTAATAAACCTAATCCAGCTGATAACTTTGACAAATTAAGTGCAGTTATGTCTCAAAGAAATAGGATTATAATAAATAATTTAAGCAATAACATTTATTCTCTGATCCTTGCCAAAAATAACATTGTCAATCCATTAATTCTTAGCACAGAGGAAATAGATATGATTAAGATAAGAAAAAATGTTTTAACTGATTTAAGTGACTTGTTAAATATTGCCGATGTAAAAATGTATTACCATTATAATTCTTTAGTTTATTTAATTAAGATTCCAAAAGGGGAAGAAATATGTAATATGTACGAAATTATTCCTGTAATTCATAACAAAAAAATAATAATAGATTTAAGTTCGAATATTTCAGCAAGTTGTAAAAAAAATTCAATATCCCTTAAGTACTTGTAAGAAAGCTCCTTTATACTCCTATTGTAAAATAGATTCCCAAAATCCTTGCCTTTCCCAACTCCTTAATAATAATACGGCACACTGCCCCACGACTCATGCTACCGACATCAAAAATATAGAAGTCGTAAGAAATGGACTTATAATAGCCAGGGACGAGAACATAACTTTAGAAGAAAAAGGTCAGCGTATCGTCCTGAATGGAACCTTCCTAATAACATACGATGGTAAAATCAATATCAATGGCAAACAATTTTTCACAGAAAAGTCTATTGAAGTGAATCACCTACCAGCACCAAAACGAACTATTTTGAATGAAGTCGTCTTTAACGAAAAAATTACGCTCCCGCGCTTACACAAGCTGCACATTATCAACAACCAAAAAATAAAAGAATTTTCCATTACGCTCGAGACAAGCAAATGGATGCTATATGGCACCATAGCTATACTTGCACTTGTGATTTTCGTTCTGCTTTACGTTAAAATTAAGCCGAAAACTGTTAAAATCATAACAAAATAGACAATGTTTCATCAGCTTTAGACGAAGAAATTTTAAAATTACGCGTTATGAACATCATGAACGAGGACGTCCAGTCTTAAGGATGGGAGAAGTTAATAATATGTATAAATTTATCTCTACTTGCAACTTCTTATTTTCCCACGTTTTCCCACATTCCCATATTTCTAATTGCATCTACTTATTTTCCCACGTTCTACCACATTCTCCCAATTTACTTATTTTGCACTTCCGGCACACGCAGTGTCAAATAGCATTAAGTTTTAGGTAATTTAAGAAAAGCTTTAGAATTAAGAATAATCATATACAAAATAAATTCAGTTCAAAAACAGAACCCAAAGACGAAAGGTCTATCTTTTACTTGTAATATGCGTTTTCGCTTCGCATACATTGAAAAGCCTTTTCACCCAAAATGAGTCACTGTTTGGTGCGGATTTTGATCCAGAGGCATAATTCGGCCATTTTTCTTCGAAAATGAGCAAGGAGTTGCCGTTACAGTTGAACGGGCCATGTTGAACGAATTTGATTTGAAACCGTTGGACTATTATTTGTGGGTTGCCGTATTACGACGACAAGCCAGAGAAAATTGACGCCTTAAAGGACAAAATTCGTGAAGCCATTGGTGAAATACAGCTGCACACAATCGAAAATGTGCTTAAAAATTGGACCGATCGTGTAGGCTACTGCATGGCCAGCCGAGGCAGCCATTTGAATGAAATTACTTTCCATTATTGTACTTTTAAATAAAAAAAGAAATTTGAGAAAATATTCAGTAGTTTTTTTTTATAACATTTTCAAAAAAAGTTATTTGGCGGACGTGTTATTTATTTTTTAATAAATTAAACTTAAATAAAAGGTCGGTGATAGAAGAGTGAAAATTAAGTGTTGCATACATTTTTAAATGCCACGTTATAAAAAAATTTTTAAAAAATTGTCAAAAAACAAATGTTAGTGGTGGACATTGGACAACCCTCACCACATAGGGTTATGAAAAATAGGCCAAATAGATAAGTAGTACCCGATTCTCAGACCTACTGAATATGCATACAAAATTTCATTAGAATCGATCAAGTCGTTTCGGAGGAGTATGGGAACAAACATTTTGACCAAGAATTAATATAATAACAAAATCCAAAAAAATATCATCTGTCATTTGTGATTTTCTTACGCGCGAGGCTCACAATAAAAAAACAAATTAAGAAAATGGCAATGGGTGACACAGATACCAAACTTGATCAAATGCACTTGGGACAATAAAAATTGAACTGAGAAATGAAATAAAAAAAGAAACAGAGTTTAAAATCCAAATTGGACAAAATAACTGAAAATCAAACAAATATTGAGAAAAAACTAAATTATTTAGATGGTAAAATAAAATATATAGAAAAACTTTAAAACGAAAAAATATCTACAACATCAAGGAAATAGAGAACGATAACATTTCTCTACAAAAATATTTACTTGAATTCCTGAACAGCATTTTAGAAGTCAATACATACATAAATGGATTAGCCTTTGTGGGGCGAATCGGTAAAAAAGGCGAAAAAACACAGCCAATGTTACATCACAGATAAAAAAAGACGAAATTATGAGAAAAATTTAAATTAAGACATTACAAAGAAGAAATTATTTACTTTTATTTCTATTGAGACAAGTAAAATCAATTACAAAGTAAATATTTTTCTTAATATAACATTAGCTTAAGTTCTAACCTACGTTATTGAGCGGCTATAATGTATTTTTGTATAGTATAATGGTACTTTTCTTGCTCATAAGCAATAATGAGAATAATGAGTGGTTGGACTTGACGGCATTCCCGCTGAATTGTTACAAGCATCGCTAACAACATCTAGCATGGGTGTCCGAATGCTTTCCCGTAGAGTGGAATAAGGGAATGATTGTCAAGCTACCAAAAAAAGGCGAAAACTGGAGGGGTATCTGCGTTTTGCCTCCAGTCACCAAAATAGTAGCAAAGATTGTTCTAGAACGCATTAAAGAACACCTCGAAGCATCGCTAGACGCTGAACAAGCAGGCACTGGGTCCTCCTGAATTGATCACATTATCACCTTGAGGGTCATAATCGAACAGTGCGTCGAATATCGATCAGCTGTTCTTTGATTTCGAGAAGGCTTTCGACAGCGTCAACAGAGACTTTATCTGACTTGCTTTGCGGAGGAATGGTATACCGGAAAAACTCATTGCAATGATAAAAGCGACTTATGATCAATATGGGAAAAACAAAGATGTTCATCTTCGGGAGCTTGCAACCATCTGCTCCGATGAACATTGCTCAACAAGCAGTAGAGAAAGTAGAGAGCTTCCAATAAGTAAGCTTCCTGGAAGTATTGTCTCTGCTGAAGGAGGAACCGAACCAGACATCGCATCGCCCAGCCATATCGGAAAAGCAAAAGCTGAGTTCGGGATGTTGTCCAATGTTAGGAGGAACAAATCTCCATAGGTCTGAGGACCTACATACTATGAGCGTCAAAAGAAAGTGTACACCTATTATCTTCTTTTTTTTTAATGAAATGTTGAAGTAAGGGGTTGCGCCCATTTTTTAATCAATATATATGTCATTTTTTCAGATAATTTGTTCTTAATGAAATGCCAAACAAAAATTTTCGAAAAATATTAAAATAAAAATATAATAAGAACATAACCAAAAAGAAATCACTTTTTAATAATAATAATCCACTTAGCGCTTTCAAAGAAATTTAAATAATTAATGACTTAGAAACAATAAAAACAATACAAATTTAAAATAACTGTTGTTTCTACGATAAACAGAACCTGTAACCGTATGTTCTGTAAGTTGTACACTGTCTTTTGACGTGCATTTTTTTGGTGATGTTCTTATTGTGTTTTTATTTTTATATTTTTTGAAAATTTTTGTTTGTCATTTCATTAAGAACAAATTATCTGAAAAAATGACATGTGTCTTTTAATCAATGGACGCAACCCCTTAATTCAACATTTCATTAAAAAAAGATAATAAGTGTACACTTTCTTTTGACGCTCACTGTAAGTAAGTAAATAAGTATGCACCTAAGTTTTCGGAAACTCTAAAAGTAAGTTATTTTACTTCCTTTGAATTATTCAACAGGTAATTATTATTATTATATATTAACATATAATTAAAAATTACAATGTAAAAAAGTGTTTTGAGATATCTGATCTTATGAAATATATTGTTTAAATAATGAGGTTAGCTTCGTTGAAATAATTAAAGATTTTGGTGATGTTATCTTGGTTGATCGTCCCAAGCAGTGAGAAAGCAGTAGCATTAGGGGGAAGGATGGAGTTGAATTTTTTGGATGTAGTGCAGGTAATTTAACCAAGTAGGTGAGCAATATTTAAGTAAGTGTTGCAGGTTGAGCAAGTTGGTGGATTAATTCTTTTTAGGATGTATTGGTGAGTAATTATGGTGTGCCCCAGTCGGAGGCGGGCGAAAGTTGTACGTTGGGCTCTTGACGTGGTTGCAGGATATGTTGGGGCCAAGCCGTTTGTATTTATTCTGGAGTAATGTGTTAAATTTGAGTGCCATTTCTCTAGGTACATCTTTTGGATAATATCTTTAATATATCTTTCGAGGTTTAGTTTAGTGAAGACGTTTAATAAGTAGATTGGAGATATGTGTCTTGGTCTGCAAACTCATTTCGTTGAATTCCAGTGTGGCTGGATATCCACATCAGCGTTACCATCAGCGTAGATCTACTTCTTTTTTTCAAACAAATTTCAAATCTACTTCCTACTTCGCACCATCGCTAAAATATTGAAATCTACTTCATTTTTAAAGTCTCTGTTTAAATCTACTACTATTATATCAAAAAAGGCCAGATCTACTTCTTTTTTCTCTATCTATGTATATCACTCTTTTTCCATAAGAAATAAAAAAAAAGGTATTAACGTTCGGCACAATACTAATGCACAAATAATGATATTGAAACTTGTAACATGAAAACTACTTATTTTACAAATTGTAAAAGCATATCCATTTCATGGAAATTCAGATTTGGAAGAATTGAGTTCTCAGTGGATGGCGTTTAGTTTTTGGAGTCCATATAATCTTTTCGTAAAAAAATGTAGTTATGAAACAGGTGTGGTCGGGTTTTGAAGTGATTTGAAAAAAATTAAAATATCTTCGAAGAGCCAATGTTTCAAGAACTCTTAATGCTCAACTCAGCAGTTTTGCCCCACAGTTCCGCAGCAGCTGATCGAATCTTCTCTAAAATGAATTTTATAAAACATGAAAACACCAACAAGTTAATCTGCTGTACAGTGAAAAATATTATAAAAGAGCCTATAAGACAAGCAAAGTGTTCAAAAAACGAAATATTTGACCCACCGAAAAATGGATTGACTTATTTTGAAAAATAGAAGTTGGTAGAATTTAACTAATATGTGAAATAAAGTCTGAAAGAATTGTTTTTAGTTTAAAATTAGAAAAAAGTTCATTTTTGAAATCTACTTCCAATCTACTTCGCTTTTTCCTCAAATCTGCTTCGACTTTTTTTTTTGAAAAGTGGTACCGCTGATCCACATGAGTTTAGGCGCGTTTTATTGCTAAACTAAGGTTAGCTTAGTAATCATAATCGCAATAAAACGCTATCCTTAGTTTTAAACTGACTTTTCCCCTTGAGCCAAATGTCAACACTTTTCGGAGAAAAAAAGAAAAAAAAAATCTAATCAAACGTCAAAACATGTCAGGGAAATAAACAAAATATCGCTTTGAAATAAAAATAATAAAATGTGTCAAATAGCCAAAACTGTATCCTTAGTAAATTACTGAGCTGGATTACTAACTTGTTTCTCCTCAGTTTTCGTTTGTTGTTGTTTACTATGTAAAATTTTACTAACCTGAGGATAAAATGAACAACAAAACGCGGCTTTTGAGAGAATTTTCATTTTTAATGAGATCTCTTATGTTGTTTAAGAGATAGGATCGGTGGTCAGGATTTATAATCGCTCTGAGGACTGAAAGACTATCCGAGCAAATGATGGTTTTGGAATGTGATTTGACGAATGATTTTGTATAGCGGTTGCTTCGGCAGTAAATATTGAGGCAACGCCTGGTAAGAGACCTCTAGTAATTAAGGTACCGTTTTCAGAGGTGGCTGGAAAAGAGGTGTTGATGTTTGATTAAGAGCCATCAGTAAAAATGGTGTTCAAAGCCTTGGAATTCAAATTAGATTTAATTTCCAGGAAAGATTTTTGGAGGATGAGATTGTTGGTGTTGTTTTTTTTTATATTCTGTAAGATCTAGTATAATTGAAGTTTGTTTAATATTCCAAGGTGGTGACGTTTGTTTTTTCTGTTTCAAAAATTTATGAGAAATATCGAGTTCCTTTGAGATACAGATAATTTTTGAAATCGTTTGAAGGCTTGCGTTTCTTTCTTGATAATGGAGTTATTGGAGAAATATAGTTTTGGGATGAGCTTAATAAAAACTTCCTCTTGTCTCTGTTCTAAAGTTGGGAGGCGAGCTTCAGCCAATATATTTTGGATATGGGTTGTACGATATGCATTAATGCTTTTTCTAGCTGCCTGGTGGAAGGGCGATTTCAGGAGATTAAGCGTTGTTTTTGGACAGTTCCCATAGATAGACAATCTATAGTCAATTTTACTTATGGTTAAAAATTTTGTTATGTTACAGAGATTATTACAGTGAACATTTAATTTTTTACTTGAAAGATGGCTTTCTACTAGCAATACTCTTTTTTAACTCATTACAGTGAGGTTTCCAATTGTATTTATTATTAAATATAACCTAGTATTTTTACATCACTAACGGGTTCTATATTTATACATTGTTTAAGTTGATTTCAAAATTACAATATATTTTTCGACATACATGCAGTGTCTTACATTTATTTAATGAAAGTTTAGCCACCCGACGTGGTACACCAATTTGAAATATCTGTTGTTACCTTAGAGAGTATGCTCTTAACGGTATTTAGACTGCATATATGCAGTGGTCTAAAGGCTTATATTTATTTATCTTTGCACTTATTTCATCAAAAGCTATTACAAATAATATCACAGATAGAGGAGATCCTTGAGGGATACCGTTGTGGAGTAGGCGGGAAGAGGAAAAGGTGTTGTTGACTTTTGTAGAAATTTTTCGATCTTATTTTTTTAACTAGGATAGCGATACCTTGTTTACTAGTTGTATTTTGGGGAGTGTAGTGAAAGTAACCTGTGTAGTGTATGCTTTGGATGTAATTGGTAAGGTTCCAAAACCGCAGTGTGTCTCTTGCAGAGATATAGCGCATGGTGATTGTTCTTCAATTAAAATATTTAGCTCATCATAATTGCTAATATATCCTTGTATATTCCATTGGAGAGCCCTAAAGATAATTGTGAGGAATTGACTTGTGGGGGATTATTTATATTTTTGTGACTCCGCTGATCAGATGTTGAAGCGTCAGGGCTTCTAGTGGAGCTCAAACGATTCATCACCTGACGAGCAGAGGCGTTCTTTTGGTAATTTAATATGTAAGTTTTAGATTTCATCATCGTCCATTGGTGTGTAATAGAGTTTTTCTTTGTAAAAGTTCGTTTGATAGAGAAGTGATAGGTGAAGTGTAGGTGCTTGTGGATAAGGTGGTTGAATTTATTGAAGTTATGTTGGTTGGGGGTGTTTGAGGGTTGTTGGAAGCGATTGAGTTTATTACAATTTGTTCGTGATTATTTTCTTTTTCAAGTGGGTTATTTGTTGTTCGGGTACTTAATGTGGTGTGGTTTGGAATGATTTTGAGAGTTTCTTCCTGTGATATCGATTTTTCTATTAGTGTTGCGTTAAGACGTTGTGGGTTAGGTGGTTGGTGTGATTTTCTATAGGCGGTAGGGGCAATTTAAAATAAAAATGCTTTATCGAACAAAGAGTGGTCAAAAAATAACGGTAATACTTACAATTAAGTATGATACATTTTTTTAACGCTTATACTCTATTGTCTATTCTATCAGCTTGTTTTTAAATCAAGTGAAAAAAAATTATAGTTTTCGAGAAAACTAATTTTAAAACCAAAATTTGCCCAAAAAATAGCTTAAAAATAATGTTGAAGAGTAATTTTTCAAATTTTTCATTAAATAAACAAACTTTTTTGATTTACAATCCGTTGCTCTAATTAATTCTATAATATATATAATAATTTTATGAACTTATATCTAATAATTTGCGAGAAAATTGAAAATTACTTTTTAGGAGATTTTTGTTTTTTTTTTCTTACTTACGTACATAAATACTTGAAATTTGAAAATATATTAATGGTAGCTCCCAGTTTTATAGTGTATAAACAGTAAGGAATGTAAGGGGGAGCATGCTGCCCCCCTGCAAACCCCTTCTTGCACACTATAGGAATTGGGGTAGGTGCGAGGTGGGTGTATGAAAAGATACTTCATTATTTAAGGAATATGGATTCAAATTAACTCAGAATTAATCTCTACTCATATATTATTTTGGTAATAGATACCTATTTATTTTGGAGAGTTCCCCAATTTCATCTAATTTGAAAAAGTTTTAAATAGAACAGCCTTTTCGGGAAAATACCTCAGAGCAATATAGAGAAGATACTTCGCTAGGGCTAGTAATCTTAATCCTAAAATCGAGTATAATTTCTGTGTACACATGGATGTTATTTTTTTTTTTTTTAACTAAACCCTAGTCAGCGCCAGCACGATCTGTGTACTGGAGCATAGCAGAATCCCATTAAAGTGAACTGTTACCCAGCATTACAGAGAAATAAATAGTGAGGTATGTAAGGGGGCATGGTGCCCCCCTGTAACCCCCCTGCTTGCACACTATAGGAATTGTGGTAGGTGCAAGGCTGGGCGTATGAAAAGTTTCTTTTGAATTCAACTAAGATGTATTAAAAAAAATTTATTTATCCTATAATGTATTTTCATCAAATAAAATTAATTAAGTTAAAATATTTATTTTGTTAATATATAATTTTCTCGAAAACTTTTAGACATAAATTCATATAGTTTTCAGTTTTTGATTAAAAATAAATTAAAGCAACGGATTGTAAATCAAAAAATGTTCTCCGAATTTTATTTTGTTGACTGACTTAGCGAAGGAAGGTTGGACATGAGGGGTCATACGATTTATGACCGTCTTTTTGACAGTAAATGCAATAAACGCGTGAAAATTCGGTGTGTGGTGGGAGAAGCCAGCATTCTCTGCATAGTTGAGCATTGGTGCAGCGATTTGTTGTGTGTCCCAATTTCTGGCAGGTGCTGGACCCGTTGAATCAATTCGTTGTTAATTTTTTTGAACATTTTATTAAATTTTTTAATTTTTAGGGATTGGAATTCACTTAGTAGTTCATCTTCAGAAATGTCTCTTATATGGGGAGAGAAGATTCTTCCTTACACTGAATTGAGGTTATTGTGTGGTGTAATTTGTACGGGTATTGAGTCGATGTAGGTTTATTTAAGGAATATGTTAGCATTTGATAAATTGGCTACTTTTGCTAGAATGTTACCGGAAAGCATGGCTGTAACATCTAAAATGTCCTTAGAAATATGTTCGTTCAAGGGTATATCGGGATCGAGTCCCTTGAACCAGTTTCTTCTGGGGGGATCCCCCGGAATTTTTCTTTTTTAATTTTTATCACCAGAAAGGTTTTTGATTTTTGTTTCAAATGAAAAAAGAAAGAATTTAATTGACAGATCAGAAAAAGAGAAAACTATTAGCTCGCTATACTCGTGTATAGCCGTGTGAACCAAATGCTCTTTATTTGGTTCAAAAAAAAAGATTAATACACAGATGCCTTTAAATGGCATATAAAATTAAATGCACGCGAAATCATATGATTTAAACAAAAAGGCAAATTAAGATTATAAAAAATACGAAGTAAACATTCTGGGAAGTTGTCTAGTGGGTGATAATTAGCAACTTACTTTGCTTAACACCATTATTATTATTACTTTTATAAGCTCGACGGCACAACCCAAGAATAGGCGTCTTTATTTTTTAGCTCATAAAAGAGTTCTGGGCGATCAGAATTCTTTTTAAAACTCACCTGAACACTTAGTTGTCACTATTTGCAATTTTGTCTATTTCCTTATCATTTTCTTTTACAAAAGCAAGATATAAGAATAAAAACTAAAATTAAAATGGAGAAACTAATTGCAATCAAACAAACATTCAACTGTAATTATTGTTTGATATTTGTTTTTTTAATTCCACTTATCAAATTCTTGTGTTCAGCATTCAACTCAGTCTGCTCAGTTATTTTATTCTGGGGTAGAATCGCGTAAGGAGATAGGTGATTGTTGATTGTCACTGTCACTGTTTTGATAGTCAATTTTGATTACCAACTTCTCTTTGCTCTGTGTAAATTTGTAAATTTTAAATTTTATCAAACAAAAATAAATGTCATTTCGATAAGCTGTTGTGTTTTATTATGAAAATTATTCTCATTACATTACCTACTTTTATTTATTCCCGGTGGTAAATCGAGCAATCGAAATACATACACAAACGTTTCTTTATTTAGTCGAAAGTTTTCTTAAGAATTTTAAATGTTTAATTTATGTGTTGGAAATAACCAACAAATTTTCATAGAGTCTCATAAGTACATACATTTGGTAAGGAAGTTCCAAAATATTAGCTTTATTCCTTAAATTGATTATCTTATCAGCAATTGCAACTTTTTTGTGGTCATTTAAAAAAATCAAAATCATATATTTTGATAATTAAAAATCAACTATCGTCTTACGCGATTACACCCCTGAGCTCATCGAAAAACGCCTAATGTTTTGTTTAATAGAGATGAATAAGCCACCAGCCAACTATTGTCAATTTCGATGTTTACATTTTTAGTAAATGATGTTCCGGCACTTTCGGAATTTTTTCGACGATTTATTAGATATTTGTGTATACATATATTCAGTGAGTTTTGGAGTAACACTCTGACGCTGTGTTGCAAAATTTTTACTTTAAGATTTATCAATTTGATAATTGATAAACCACGCTGAACAAGAACGAATGCGATGTCGATTGCGGAACTGTCAATCACAGTGGCAAAGAAGCGACAAGGCGAATGGAAATAATTTGCAACAGGCAACAAAAAATGTGCTGCAAACACAGCTTGCTCAGTTAAGGGGTGGACGGATTTTGAATTTTAATTGAGTAATCAATTAATCCCTAGATAATTGAATATAAAATATTACTTACTATTTGTATGTATGTATTTTCCCAGGAGTGTACCTGTAAACATAAAAGGGCGCCAGATATATTTTTTTTTTGTAGAGAAGTAAGGAAATTACAAACCTCTGGAGCGGAAGTCAACAATTACGAATCAAGTACAAAAAAAAGAGCAATAGAATTCAAGATACATTATTTTATTGGTGCTTATTATGACATTCTCTTTCGTTCGAAAGTGATTCGAATTCGTTGAAACTTAATTTTGAGACTCGGCGATTAGAATGTTAATCGAAAAAATCGAAAGTTCACCCAATCCATAGAAAGTTCATTCATTTGCGCAATTTTGACATTCGAAAGAATAGAATTAAATGTCATTTTTGTTTCGTTTGAATTTTTCTGTCGAGTAAGAAACAAAACATGTAAGTTTTTAATTATTTCATAGAAAATAAATTACTTTTATTAATTTTGATGTTGTTTTATGTTTAAAGGTCGCATTCCAACTGCATAAACGGCGAACAAAAGGGAAAATTAATTAAAATAATGGAAGAAAAACTCGGAGGTAGCAATGGGTTTGAAGCATCCACTATCCTTCTACTCTGAACTTCTTCAGCACCATCTTCATTTTTATAAACAACACAAATGCCATATTTTCATTGTTATTTAATTATTTTATGTTTTTATCAAACAAATTTAAATTATTAAACAATAAACAAAACAACTACAAGGAATCAAAGATTTCACTTTTTGGTTTTGACATTTCACAAACACTTCTCTTTTGTTTTTGATATTTTAGTGTGACCAAGTGTATACGAAACAAAATAAGAAATTAGAACGCGTCATGAACAACTTATTTTTTTTAAGAATAGTTTCAAATCAGCCGAGTTGACACAAAAAATGTAATGAATATGAATTTATTTATGGTTAAACTTTACTTTATAATAAAAAAATGTATTATTTATTTTGTTTCTTGATTCTTTATCCCACGTCTATAAAATGTTTAGAAACAAAAAAATGTAAAACGGTCATACTTATTCAAATATAAACATAGGAAATGTCAAACAGCTGATACTGAAAATGAATCTCTTTTCAAGTTCATTTTATGCTATCTTTCGCAAATGAATGTTATTCGATCGAATCTCAAAATTAAGAAAGTTCATTCGAACGAATAGAATCATTCTAACGAATAGACTATTCATGCGAATGTCATAATAAGCACCATTGTCTGAGAAACCTTTAAATATAGGGATAAAACTCAGAATCTTTTCAACAATAGTACGGACTGTTAAGGAAGTCAACAATTACGAATCAAGTACAAAAAAAAGAGCAATAGAATTCAAGATACATTATTTTATTGTCTGAGAAACCTTTAAATATAGGGATAAAAGTCAGAATCTTTTCAACAATAGTACGGACTGTTAAGGTCTGGTTCCACAATTCAACGAATGTGTTAATTCGAAATTTAATAGGAAATTATTTAGATATACAAAAAAGGTTTTCCTAACAAAAGACGACACACAGAATGATATCTAAACGCAACCAAAGAAATTAAAATTCAACACCAGTTTACTTATCTTTTTTTTCTGTCCTTCCTTCTTCTTTCCTTTTTTTTTTTGAAAACAACTTTTCCACTGTACTAAAAATTCTTTTTTTTTTTGAATTTTGGCTTTCTGATTTCACTATGTTCGAAGACGCTCACAGCTAAAACAAAAGTGACTCGCAGATCTTTTTCGATCTGTTTCGCCTCCTTTGTTCCATTTCGCGTTGTTGGCTTTCAGCCTATCTGGAGTGGCGGATCTCGGACACGTCATCCAGCCAATCCAAATCGGCTTGTTGTGAAAAACTTTGTGCCGAAATACTCGCGGTCCTGCTTACTCGCCCTTTTTCTCCCATCTCCTTGCAAGTCATCCTGGAATTCGCTTCCCGCTGGATTCATTTTCCAGGTTACGACAATTCCAGGGTTGCATTCAACCACCTTACTGAAAGGAAAACCAAAGTTCAAAAATTTTTAGAACAACGAGTGACGTTCTCACTAATCCGCGAATAACAATTAAAGAAAAAGGAGCGAAGAAGGAAATTCCGGAGTCAGAGATAAATCATAAATCATATTCATGTGCTTCTCTTTTCGAAAAATTTTTGTTAGTGGGAACCAACCCTAACGTCCGATTTTAAATACAATTTTAACATTAAATCATAATAAACATTATCGTAATTGAATATAACAAAGTAATAAAAAATAAAAACAGTCATAAAATTTAGGCTAGACCATCGGCCATTCTACATATCCAAAAATGAATCTTGTAAATGGATCAGACCGTCCGTCTGATTTGGCTTCACCTTAAACCTGTCAACAAAGATTGTTATCCTCCACCGAACTGAGTGAGAGAACCGATAGTTGGTGAACCACGGCCGTCCCGCTCTCACTTAGTTAAGTGGTCCATCAAATGTCAGTTGACATTTGATACAAATCAAAATTAACTTATAAGAAAAGTGCGCGTTTGTTTACGAAGTAAAATTTCCGTAACAACTGTATTTTTATATATTAGAATATTAGATATACATACTATAATAAAATATATTTTTCAATTTTGGTACCAAAATACATATAAGTCAAATCATATTTTATTAGGTTGGTCTCCTCTCCATGAGGCCTGCAGTCATGGTTACTACAACATCGCGTTTTCCCTAATTAAGGCTGGAGCTAATGTTAATGCAAAAGGCTTAGATGACGATACCCCTCTTCATGATGCTGCAGTTATTGGAAACTTGAAACTCGTAAAATTATTAATTGAAAAAGGCGCTGATATTTTTGCAAAAAATCGAAAAGGCAAGACACCAACGGATGTGGCTGCTGCGAGTATATCTGCGTATATGTGCTCCATAAAAGGTAATTTAGAAGTAACTTGGTTTTGATGATTGATTTCATACGATCGAAATTTGAAATTTAAGTTTTTAACAACCAGTTTAATAATGGGAGTTTAAACTCCACTCTCTGTTTAAACATCAATTCAAAACTGTATTCGGTTTCACAGTTTTTTCACATCCAGTTTAATATAATAGATTTTTAAACTCCCCTTTCTGTTTAAACTTCAATTCGAGGAATTTATTCGGTTTCGCAATTTCATTTAAGCCTTGAACCATTGTATATAAAACTAAATAGTAATCTCATGGAACAGAAAACTTTAATAGGAAACGGAAGCCACTGCGGCGAAAATGTCTCAGTTTAAGAGAACAAGCCTAGTGTTGTTGCAGATCGGGACAAGACAAAATTTATCTCTACAATCTTAAACCTAGTACGTAGATAGGGAAAAATTTTGTCTCCCATACATTTTTTGTCCCAGGACAAATTTTGTCTCAGGTTTTTTTCTAGGCAGTACGCTGTTGGCGCGCAAAACTATGACGTTTGACTGGAAAGGTGTGTTTAGTAAAATGCAATTTTCACATTTTGCTGCCATAAACCAGATGAAAATAAACCAAGGTAAACAATACTTTTCAAATTACCAAACAGGCATAAAATGTCTCCACGTGGTTTGTCCGCGAAAATAATGTTCTAATCATTTTTTTGCGAGACAAATTTTGACAGCTCTCACAAACACAAATCCATTGCAACTGTGATGGAGTTATTTTTGATCGCAACTTACTAGGGCGCCATAACAGCAATTTCTTATTTTTCGAAATAATTGTTTTTTATAAAAGTTTTTTTTGATAATAAGTATAAAGTAATAATTCGGAGACTGAATTCAAGAAAAAAAATGTAGAAAACTTATTAAATTCAATATTTAAATCTTGTATAAGTTTTTAAAATTTTTATGGCGCCTTAATAATTTGGCATCAAAAATAACTCCATCCCACGACATTATATTTTTATTAAATTTATTAACTATAATCTATTTTCGATTCATATTGTTAAGTTAGTCTTAAGCAAACCTTTAAGGAATAAAGACCATTTTAAATATAAAAATTGACTTTTTATAACTACAAATCAGTTTGAAAAATAAAGTTTTAGAGGCAAATTCTCAACAACAATCGAATAGCCGAGCCTTGGTCATCATGAAGAAAATTGCCTACATAAGCCGTCGTTCGGGCCAACCATCGACCAAGGAGAAGTGACCCGTCGCACAGTGGGGTATTCAGGCTCAAAACATGGCATTAACATATGTGAAAATAGTGACTGAGTTTTATTTTTGTTGTGACAACGGAGCAACATTTTTATCAAAAATACAATAAAATCTCAACAAGGATGTATTAACTGAATTAGAAATATTAAAATTTTTGCAATTTGTGCAGTGTAATATTAATAAATAATTGTATTATTTAAACAATGCGAAAATAAACATTTTCCATTTATTGTCGATATATATTGGAAGATTTGTTTATGTTCTTCACCGATCCCCGCTCTGATTTGTATATGTGGTGATAGCTGTATATTTCTATTATTGGATTAAAAAAAAAATCTTGCCCCAATTTGCCCCATTTCAAAATATTGAGTTTTTTGACAACCCTTTTTCGAAGAATAAAAACGAATTGTATTTATACACAGATGTGTTTACCGTCATATTTCTCAAAAACTAAGATACATTTAAGCATCCTGGTTTCAGTTTTTTGATAAAAATTAATCAGAGCATTGGATTTTGAAAAAAAATATACTTATTCACATAATATTTTAGAAAACAAAAGTTTGAAATAAAAAAATAAAAGCTTTTAAAATTTTAAGTTTGAATATTAATTTTTCGAAAACTATTTACAAACTCAACTTATAATAAAATAAAAATTATAGAAGAAATTTCTGGCTTTCCAAAAAAGTATATCATACCATTCTAAGTCTTACCGTTAATTTTTAATAATTTTTTTTTCTGTTTTAAGTGATGTTTTTAAAAACTTGCCCCTCCCACCTAAACGGCTCCCCTCTCTTATGCAATTTTTTTATTATCCAAAGCCAACCTACTTGTTATTGATTTTTGGTATATCTTATGATAATCAACCTGGATATGAACTTTTTTAACTAAAAAATTAAAAAAAAGGTCATTAAATTCTTCAAAAACGGGTTTTCGAAAAACGAGTTATTTTGAAATGGGGCAAATTGGGGCAAGATTTTTTTTTTGAATCCAATAATAGAAATATACAGCTATCACCACATATACAAATCACAGCGGGGATCGGTGAAGAACATAAACAAATCTTCCAATATATATCGACAATAAATGGAAAATGTTTATTTTCGCATTGTTTAAATAATACAATTATTTATTAATATTACACTGCACTAATTGCAAAAATTTTAATATTTCTAATTCAGTTAATATATCCTTGTTGAGATTTCATTGTATTTTTGATAAAAAATGTTGCTCCGTTGTCACAACAGAAATAAAACTCAGGTCACTATTTTCACTTTTTTCACTAAAAAACTTGGACTCTCAAAAAGGACCGACTTTGAAATGACACTGCGATCCACTCGTTTTGCCGATTATGTTAATGTTTTGTTTTTCTGATAGCTTTGATACATAGGCTTAAAATGGCATTTAATTTTTTCTTATTTTCTCAAAAAAAATAAAAAAGGTTAATGCCATGTTTTATGGCTGAATACCTCACTGTGCGTCGTATCAATACTCTGAGAGTATTTACTAAGCGATATTCATACTACATATTATTTTGTATGAAAATAATTCAGAAAATTTGAAATTAATGTTATATTCTCTAGTTTTAAATAAAATTCGGGAACTAGCTACAGGGAATTTAGCTAGGGAAATTAGAGATGAATATGACTTACTTAAAGTAAAATGTGTACTTTATTCATATGCAGGGATGCCAAAGGCTCACATTTCAGCTCAGCTCACAGCTCACTTTTGAGCTGAGCTATAAGTGAGCTGAGCTGTTGGTTGAGCTGAGCTGTTGGGTGAGCTGTTGGTTGAGCTGTTTGGTGAGCTGTTGGGTGAGCTGTTTGGTGAGCTGTTGGGTGAGCTGTTTGGTGAGCTGTTGGGTGAGCTGTTTGGTGAGCTGTTGTAGTAGTTGGGAGAAAATTCTGAATTTATTTTGTATGATTGTTTGCTTTGACTGACATAATTATTAAATGTAAAAAGGTTTTAGTAAATAATATATACATAAATATTTCTGAAATATACATAGATACATATGGTATATAATTTTTTACCGATTTTGACTACAATAACAAAAAATTCAGTTTTTTGAAAATAAAAAAATGACAAAAATTATGAATGAATTATGAATTATGTTATCCAAAAAATAAGCTAAGAAAATTTTCCAAGAATCGATAATACATATTTGTACCGCAAAATAATAATATTTATTGTTCTAAGAATGCCTTCAAATTTTCTATTAATACAAAAGTGGGCCAAGGATGTTACAATGGGTTTTTCAAAAACCTCGTGGTAAAAACTAGCCATTGACTTATGAATGGATTTTTTTTAATTCAAAATTTAGGTATTCGTTTTTTGTAGATCCTTTGTAGATGGCAGGTACCCAGATGCAAATTTCGGTAGCTAATTTATAAAAAAGATAAACGAAACAACGGAAACTGTACATTCAGCTAATGAACAACTGTTAGACCATATCCAAATTAGAGAAGGAATTGTAAATATTTACCAAACCCAGCTAATATTGACTTATTCTTTAGAAAATGAAATTAAAATTTAAAACAATAAAACAATAATTCAGGTTGATATGACAAAAGATGAAAATCATTGGAGAGATTTATTTAAAAGTACTATTAAATCAAGAACTATAGGAAGAAGTAGAAGATACTGAATATAATAAGGTGCAAAAAGTATTAATTAATATGTACGGACATGACAAGAAAATAAAAGTTTTTAAGCTCACTCATAGAGCAAGAGATTTAGAAAGGATTGAAGATGCTCATAGAAAATATCTTTATACCATATTGAATAGAGTAATCACTCAAGTATAGTAGAAACATATCATAAACTAAAAAACTAAATTTATTTTCCGAAACTTATAACAGAACTTTCTAGAGTTATAGGGCATTGTCAAACTTATCAAGAAGGTAAATACGATCGAAACCCAATAAAACCTAAATTTAAACTAACATAAACTCCTAATAGAGAAAATGAAATTTTGCATATGGATGTTTATCATTTCAACAAATTAACATACCTGACGTTTATTGACAAATTTACAAAAAAAGCTTATGGTTACAATTTAAGTAGTAAAAATTGGACAAGTAAGTTAGAGTGCATAAACGAACAACTAAGTAAATTCGGAAACCCTAGAAAAATTATCTGTGACAATGAATTCAATTCAGAAAATAAAAAAGAATATTTCAAGGAAGAAGGAATAGAAATTCATATGACAAAACCAAACTCTCATACTGGAAACTCTGATATAGAGAGATTTAAAAATTACTTCTTAATTTGTTAAATTAAGTACATATTAGTTTATTTTTCAATCATACAATAGCAACACATAAAACAACCTAGCACTTTGCTATATTACAAAGACAAGACAAAGACAACATTGTATGTATTTTCCCTGTAAATTCAATTCTCGTGCGCTTTGGCGAGCGCATAAGGGCTGCTAATATAACTTGTATGGGTTACAGCCTTACATGCCTGACGCGTGAAACAAAAGATATCTTATTGAAATGTATCGAGAAATTAATGTACTTCCGTGCGCCGCACGAGAGAACCGAAGATTACCGAAGGGAGCAACCGATCCCGATGTTTGACACTGGAGCGGCCGCCGCGCCTGCGACTATGATTGATGAATTTGAATTCGTATTATGGATTTAATTTTGCTGTATCTGTTTGGTGTTTTTTAAATTTAACTTAAGATTGCAAAAAGTCTTCATATTTATATATGAACAGAAATTGTCTTTTTAACTTCCCATAGGGAGTTATTGTAATCGGTCCGATTTGTCGAATTGAAATTTTTGACAAATCTGGACGTTTTATGGTTCGTAGAATCTAAATTCGTCATTTGTATAGAGAAGACTGTGTGTGTGTGTACGTACGTTCGTACGTACATATGTACGTTTGTACGTATGTACGTTCGTACGTATGTACGTTCGTACGTATGTACGTTCGTACGTATGTACATTCGTACGTTCGAGACCCCTTTTTTTGTTAACGGTATCTCGAGAATGAATGAAGATATCAACACGAATTAAATTTTGTTCAATAGGTTATAACTTCATGAAATGCAGAAATGACTTTTACAAAAATTTGTCGAACAGTTTTTTCACAATAGCAGTTTTTAAAAAAAGTGAAAATTTTAGTTTTTCGCAAATATCCCAGGAACTAATAATGCTATTGACTTCAAATAAATTTTATTGTGAAGCTTGCAATGTGACACAAGTTTGGTATAAATTTTGAAATAATTTAACATACCGTTATTTTTAAAAAAAGTAAAAACTAAAAAAAAAATTTTTGGCGCGAAAATATACAATGAAGGAAAAATGATATCATCTTTAAAACAATTTTTAACTATGTGAAATGTGATATTTGACATCTGGTAAAATTTTTGAAAAAATCGAATTTACAGTTTTTTACAAAAAATGAAGAAGTGCAAAAATGGGCAACTATATTGACTTCAATTTTATTTTAGCTTAAGCAAAATACAATTATTAATATACGGTACAATTTTGAGAAATATAGAACTGACAGTTTTTTTACAAAAAATAATAAACTTTAACAAAAATTTGCCGAAAAATGTCAAAAGTAGTTTCTTGACTTAAATATTTCCAGAGTGGTCAATCATTTTAACTTTAAATTTGTTTTATTTTTTGCATAATAGAATTGTAAACTTATGGTATATTTTTGACAAATGTCGAAATGACAGTTTTTTTTACTAAAATAAAAAACCTAAACTGAAATTTACAGAAAAGTGTCATAAATTGTTTTTCGGCTTAAAAATCATCACTAAAAGCAATGATATTGAGTTCAAATGTATTTTATTTTCAACCTACTCGTAATGCATTTGTCAATACCTAAAAAGTGGTAAAATATTGACGAATATCAAATTGAAATTCTCACAATAAATACAAAACTACAAATATTTCTAAGAAAATAGGTAAATATTGTTTTCAGATTCAATATATCAGAGATTTTATATGTTAATAAAATTGTTATCAACTAACATCAAAAGTGAATCAATTATTATCAGGAACGCCAAGTTTTCAAATTATGCATAATGGGAAGTTTTCAGTGTGGGTCGCACCCAGCCTCTTTTTATTTATTATATTTCCAAATTTAATACTTAGTGAGTGCACTCCCTATTCGATGACCCAGCAGCCGCCACTGTTCATTACTAGAAATTCTACTGACAATAAAAAATAAACACATTTCTACTAATCGCAAAATACATAAAGCAATTCGGATATACAATAGTAGGTACCATTCAACATTAGGGATGAGTCCAAATTCAGCTGAAAATACAAATCAGGCAAATTAAAAAAAAATAATACAAACTAAAAAGAAAAAAGTAATACAAAACAGAAAAATTTCTAGGGAAAATTATGATGAGAAACGCAATGAAGGGTACATACGAAATTATAAGCACTTAAGACACAAAAACGAGACTTATTATAGAAAACATAATTTAAAAATATTGCCCCAAAAAATATTAAAAGACAAAATAAATTTGCAGGTAATCTTGTAGTCGCAAACCATTCTCTGGATGATAGTAATGAGAGTAACGGAAGCAACACTCACAATAACACCGATACAAACCAATAGAGGGTATACTACCTTAAACTTAGGCCCTGTAGAAATAATTAATAACAACCAGACTATATTACATATAATAGATACCAAGGATATATTTTCAACTATGGGAATGATAGAAGTTAATTTACAAGCTCTAAATTTAGGAAATAATACTGAAATACAAAACGAAATTTTCAACATAAAATCAAAACTTGGAGCAATAGTCCCATTTTGAAGGCAAAAAAGAGGACGAATAAATATTGCAGGAACAGGACAAAAATGGCTGTTTTCTGCAATGGATGACAATGACAGACAAGAAATTATAGGACATATGAACACAATTGATGATGCTAACTATCATGAAGCCATAAAAAACCTCAATCAGCAAATACAAATAAACGAAAAATGTATGGACTCTATTAATAAATTTAAAAAAACAATAGGGACAGATAGATAAACTTTATCCTATACATATCAAAACATCGCTTCAAATCAAAAACACATTTTGAGAAAACAATTGATAACAGAACAACTACTAAAACTACAAATATTAGAAAGCAAAATTGATAACGTACTAGACAATATAGCATCGGCTAAGGAAGGCATACTCCATCCAAGCATATTGACATAATTGGAAATAAAAACTTTAGGTATAGACTTTTACAAACTTGAATATGCTAAAATAGGACTTATGAAACTTGACCAAGACAGGCTTATAATAGCTGTCAAACTACCTAGAGATTATATACTAACGCAATTAAAAATGATTATACCAATACCGAACAATGAAAAAAAAAAGAAATAGATATGAAAAACGGTAAATTTCTAGAAATAAAAAATATTAAATATAATTATAATCCAAATAATATTTATTTTAAAGACCTAAATATAAGTAATTCTTGCATAACAAAAGATTTGTGTACTTTTAGATATAATAAAGAAACTAATTGATACAAATTGATGAAAATGTAGGAAATAATACTGAAATACAAAACGAAATTTTCAACATAAAATCAAAACTTGGAGCAATAGTCCCATTTTGAAGGCAAAAAAGAGGACTAATAAATATTGCAGGAACAGGACAAAAATGGCTGTTTTCTGCAATGGATGACAATGACAGACAAGAAATTATAGGACATATGAACACAATTGATGATGCTAACTATCATGAAGCCATAAAAAACCTCAATCAGCAAATACAAATAAACGAAAAATGTATGGACTCTATTAATAAATTTAAAAAAACAATAGGGACAGATAGATAAACTTTATCCTATACATATCAAAACATCGCTTCAAATCAAAAACACATTTTGAGAAAACAATTGATAACAGAACAACTACTAAAACTACAAATATTAGAAAGCAAAATTGATAACGTACTAGACAATATAGCATCGGCTAAGGAAGGCATACTCCATCCAAGCATATTGACATAATTGGAAATAAAAACTTTAGGTATAGACTTTTACAAACTTGAATATGCTAAAATAGGACTTATGAAACTTGACCAAGACAGGCTTATAATAGCTGTCAAACTACCTAGAGATTATATACTAACGCAATTAAAAATGATTATACCAATACCGAACAATGAAAAAAAAAAAGAAATAGATATGAAAAACGGTAAATTTCTAGAAATAAAAAATATTAAATATAATTATAATCCAAATAATATTTATTTTAAAGACCTAAATATAAGTAATTCTTGCATAACAAAAGATTTGTGTACTTTTAGATATAATAAAGAAACTAATTGATACAAATTGATGAAAATGTTATTAATAATTGTGATGACAGAAAATTTAATTTAACTAGAAATTTTATCCTTAACATTAATAATTGTTCAGTAAATATATTAAATGTGACTATTTTAAGCTATAAATTAGAATTTATTCAAAGAAGAAAAAAAAAGGAAAAAAAATTAAATGTAATAGACAAATTAAAATTCGATGAAATTTCAAAATTGCAACAAATTAAAAATTTACAAAAAATAGTAATGTAACAATGTTTTTAATAATAATTCTTATTGTAATATTGCTAATAGTAAAGACAAATCGAAAATTAAAATAAATAATATAACTAAACCACAACCAAATGCCAAAACTCCAACGATTCAGAAGAATCTTAATAAAATGGGGGGAGAAGTTATAAATTTGTACGTTGACCTTAAACACCATTAGTTCGCCAACCCCACTGCTAAAACGATGAATAAGTTAAAAAGAATAAATGCACCGGAAACGATTCCAAGAAACAATTCTAGAATTACGTCGCATGGTTAGCAATACGATATTCGAAGAAATGATTTCTTGCTATCGTTCCCACGACATTATATTTTTATTAAATTTATTAACTGTAATCTATTTTCGGTTCATATTGTTAAGTTAGTCTTAAGCAAAAAAAATGTAAACATAAACAAAAAATTGACGTATGGTATACAACGACTGATTGCAGATTTTGTTTGTGGCTACTTAGCGACGGAGTCATGTATGCTATACATTTGGCTATAGCTACATATATGTATACTTTAACCATTGTAGGTATTTTGCTATTCGTCGGTGACGCGTGCAAAGTGTGTAACTCCATAGAACCAAGTTTAAAGGAGAGCAAAAAAACATTCACGAATATTTGATCTCTTTTCAAAACACGTATCACTCATAACCTCTTACTACTAGAAATTGTGGAGATACACTTTTTTCTTCACTAAATTGATAGGTCACGGAGTTACACTTTTTTCTAAAGGGTAATTTTAGCAGTTATTATGAATAAGATGGGTTGGGTATTCCCTGTTTAAGGGATTGTAGTATTCGCTTAAATCTAACAGATGGCATCAAAATCTCATTTTCGGAAAATTTGGAGTTACACACTTTTCACGCGAGTAACGTATGTTGACCCTATCACGAAAAGTGATGAGTTGTAACGGACTAATTTGCCTTTGGTTCGACTGCCGGAAGATTTACCCCTTTGGCTAGCTCTGCCATGGGTTCTTGAACCTGAAATCCGTCACAAAAAAATTTCTTTCTCCCGGTCTCTTGCGTCTCAGATTTTGTTGACGCGCGAGAATGTTGCCTCAACCCACCCTACCATGGTTGTCTCCCTCGCTAGGACAACCCCTTTTCCTGGCTTCTTCATGACGACATCTTCATTTCATCCTCCGTGCCTCATCCTTCTCATCCTCTTTTATTAAATAGATTAGTTGCTCATTTTTAACTAAGATTTTTATTTCAAAAATATTTAAATTCAAAAATCATTCGTGTTTAAATATATTATTATTATTATAATATTTCATTAATTTCATATATGTAAGTACTTTATAATTTAAAAGAATTTAAAAAAATTTAAAACAATTTACTCTGGTGGCAACCGTGCAGTTTTTAATCCGAAATTTCAATAAAAAATTGTAATTTCGTCTTCGATTTTATTCACAAATTTGGGATATATGATCCTCTTTTGTACAATTTTAAACTTAAATTTACTGCTTTTTTTCCCACTGTAACCACCCTCTAATTCGCGTAAGTATAATTAATCGCGTATATTTATATATATATAAAGGTGTATATTTCATATAAAAATTATATAATACCAAAAAAACTCACCCCGTTCTTCCGTAGGTAGTGGCCACTGCTGCAGGAGATGTGTGAGGGAGCACTTTCTTTGTGAGTGCACTTTTCTGTGCCTTTGTTTCTCTTAAGATTATCACCAATTTATATTTATATATGTATATATATATGTATATGTACACTCTTTACTTCCGCGAATCGAATTCTATATATATATACGGTTCGCGTAATTATAATTTTTTGTTCGAAATTTTGATTGCGACCGACACTGCAACCACCTCGAGGTACAATTTTTTTTTTTTTTTACGTTAATTTAAATTAAAAAAAAGGAAGTTAAAAAAAACAAAGAAAATAAAAAAATGATTTGGTTCACCGGAGGGTTAGAACCTTCCGCTCTGGAACAACTGCTCTTTCGGCCGGCGCCTAGACAGCTACGGCTACCGGTTCGTTATGATTCCGCTGCTTCTGCGAGTTTTTGTGGATTGTGTTTGTGGTTAATTTAGGATTCAGGAATCTTTACTATCTCTACCTTATTTCTCGGTATAAGTAAATTTCCTAGATATTTGGCAAAAGAATAAATTTTAATTTATATATATATGTATATACGTGTATATATATATGTGTGATTTTGAAAGTCTTTTCTTTCTTTTCAATCACTTATTAAATACCTTTTTAGGATTTGGAGATCCACAGCTTTCGCTTCCTTACTGGAAGATTGATGTAATCTTCTTTGTTTTTTTTGTTGTAACTTCACTTCTTTGTGAAAATTACACTTGTAGAATATATCAAGTTATCTTGAAGAAATTTTTTTTTTTTTTTTTTTTGTTTAATCTTGGCTTGACCATGGACTGGGTCTCTGGGCGTATATAATTGGAAAGACAAAAGGTTTTAAACTTTTTGTCTTTCGGCTATCGATCGAGCTATCAACATTTTTGCTGAATCGAGAGGGTTCAGCCAAACAGCTAAATTTTGCTTCTCTAGCTACATTTTTAAGCAAACGAACGCAGATTCTCCCAAAAGAACTATCTCATTTATCTCATTAAGATATTTCTCTATTACTAGAAATATCCTAAGTCTCTATTCGTTGAACCTCTCCCTTACGAAAATTGAAAACCTACCCTACCGACCGGTAATATCGTAATTCTCGATCTCGGCTAATGTCATTTTGACAAGTCAAGATCAAGTTTGTATTTTTTTTTGTTTGTTTTTCTGTGGTGGTCGTCGTCGTCGTTTTCATTTTATAATTAGTTTATTATGTCTTGTATATTTATTAAATAGATACATTTTCCGTCGCGAATAAAATTCGTAACAGGGCTTTGCTTTTTTCTGGTAGGAATATTGCCAGAAATATGCAAATGAACCCACGTACCTACCCATCGTGTATTGGCGAAATCGTTCGGTCGGCGCGGCGTTGTGCTGTACAAAAAAATTTGCAAATCAATTTATACAAGTTGAGTTTAAGTGCATATTTATAAATTAATTTACAAATTTGATTGATTCTTTAAAATAAAATGCAACACAAAAGTGACAAATATAAAAAAAACGACAAATCAAAATGTAAACAAATCGATTCAATAATTCAAAACGGGATAACAGGAGTGTAAAAAAGACAGCCATATGGTTGCTCCGTTAATTTAACATTGAAATTCGACATACAACAAAAAAATATAAAAAAAAATTCCGTTCGTTCTTATGTTTACAAATCGCGAAATTTGCACAGGTCAATAACCTTGGAAATAAAGAAAATGTAATTTGCGTTTTGCCGTCGGGATATTATCAATGCGAATTGTGTGTTATTATTATAAAAAAAATGTTTTGTGTAAAATTGCTTCTTTCCCGATTTATTGCACATGAATATAAAGGTCACCTTGAATTAAATACAAAATAAATTAAAGTCGTTAATGTATTGCACGGAATATTAAATAAAAAATTTTTAAAATGTCAAAACGGTCAAAGTAAGTTATTGCACAATTTATGAAGATTGATTTTTTTGAACGGTCAAAAGTCGAAAACATTATTCGGTTAATACGGTCGTGATTTAAAATAAATAAATAAATAGTTAAATATACAGTCATTTGTTTGTCGGAGTAGAATTGTGTCAGTGTTAAATCGTCGAGTGATAAAGTCATTAAATAAGTCAAATAGGTTTATTGTCAAGTAAGTGTTTTGTGAAAAAAATGTCGTTGATTTCGTGAACATAGTCGTGAATAAAAAAATCGGATACTTATCTTTGTCAACAATGAAACAACGTGGGACGCGAACCCACTTAAGGATTAACTAGACGGGCACAAAAACATGCAAATTAGTCAGATAAGTATTTTTTTTAACACAAAATCCTATGCACGACGAGATACTTTGTGGTACGTTTTATTTTAATTTCAGGATTTTACTGGCGTATGTCTTTCGCATGGAAGATGCCGATAGCTTTTCCAGTTCGACTTTCTAACTCGTACATGCAGTTTCCAATAACTTTCCGGACTCGGCATTTTACGAATTTTGGGAGAAGTTTGGCGTTAATTCCTGAAGAAAACTTGCTTTGAGCAAAGTTCCTGTGGAAAACTTCTTGTCCTTCGCGGTAAGTTACATGCTTTGCTCTAGAGTTATAAGTGTTTTTGGCCTTAACGTGTGCCCTGAAAAGATTCTCTGACATTGTCTGTCTGGCCAGCGTAGTTTTCAGTGCATTCGGCAGGACTAACATCTCCGGATCTCCTAAAGCTTTCAGTTCACGCAAAATCTTGTAGGACGAGCCATGAGTTACCATATTTTGACCAAAAAGAGCGAAGTATGGTTGGCAACCTAAGGAATCATGGACATCGGATCTGAGAGCACACGCTATACTGGATAGATGTGTATCCCAGTCGTTTTGCTCATTTGATATTAAGACCCTAAGTTTGCTTAGGACGCTGCGGTTGACCCGTTCGGAGATGTTAGCCTGTGGGGAATACAAGGCCGTTCGCACATGCTGTATGCCATAATTTGCCAAGAATTTTTTGAATTCGTTGGACACGAACTGACGACCGTTGTCAGAGTGGATCTTTTCAGGGGTGCCGAAAGTATGAAATATGTCAGCTTCTAGAAACTGGATAATTTTAGAAGATGTTGCTTTTGACATCGCCTTTAGAAAGGTAAATTTTGTGAAATGATCCACAACAATAAAAACATAAACATTAGCTCGTTTCGTACGAGGATAGGGACCTAAAAAATCTACATATAAACGCTGCATAGGTCTTTCAGTGATTGTTTGGGTGGTGATAGGTGGACGAAGAGTTGTGTTTGGGGCTTTCACCATCTTACAAATATCGCATTCTTTCACAAAAGTTTTCACGTCTTTGAGCATTTTAGGCCAGTAGAATTTTGCTTTGATGCGAGCATAGGTTTTCGCAAAACCACTGTGACAGCTCAACTTAGTATCGTGTGAAAGTTCGATACACTTTTGCGTTAGTGCTTCGGGTACCCAGAGTCGCCATAACGAGTCCTCTTCGTCTACCTCACCTGTCCTAAACCTAACCCTTTTATAGATAAATTTTCCCGAAACCACTAAATCAGGCAGTTCAGATTGATTAGAGTTGATGCTCTCTCTCAGCAGGGAATATTGCTTCGAATCAAACTCAACCGAATTAAGGTCAATCTCACCACACATCATAGTCGAAGTCACCTCTTCAATTTCATCTTCCATGGTTACTTTTGCAGAAATCTCTTCCATATCCATCCTGGACAGCGAGTCAGGCACTATATTGAGGGATCCCTTTCGGTGTTCAATCTTAAAATTATAACCTTGGAGTTCCAAGCTCCATCTAGCTAATCTACCGTTCAGTTCTTTCATAGACATTAACCATTTTAGACTAGAGTGATCAGTTATTACAGTGAAAGGTAATCCGTCAACATAAGGCCTAAATTTGCGTATACTCAGTACGGCTGCAAGACATTCCTGCTCGGTAACCGTATAATTTTCGGCTTTCTTTTTTAAACAGTCTGTAAGCGGTGCTGCCAAATCTGCATAGTTTCTTATGAATCGTCTGTACCATCCGGTCATTCCTAAAAATCTCCTAACTTGTCGGACGCTAGTAGGTACCGGAAAATTTATCATAGCTTCGATTTTGTCAGGATTAGTTTGCAATGTACCCTGACCGACTATGAAACCTAAAAATTTAATTTCCCGCATGCAGAACTTGCTTTTATCGAGGTTAATAGTGAGATTCGCTCGACGTAGACAAGCAGCCACTTCGCTAAGGATGCGCATGTGTGACTCAAAATCGGGAGTGCAGATGAGGAGATCGTCCAGATAGACGAAAACGTTTTCGCGAAGAGAACCGGGTATGACTTGATCGATCACACGACACATTGTTTGACCCGCATTGCTCAACCCAAAAGGCATCACCTTGAAGTGATAAAGGGGTCTACCCGGAACTGCGAATGCGGTCTTCTCTCGTGATTTCTCATCGAGAGGAATTTGCCAGTAGGCATCTTTCAGATCTATACCGGTTATAAATCTCGTGTCTTTGATCCGGCTGAGTAATCCCTCCACATGTGGTAACGGATAAGCATCCTTAACGGTGACTGCGTTGACTTTACGAAAATCCAAGCAGAGACGAACCTTGCCTGGCTTCCTCACTAATACCACTGGACAACTCCATGGGGAATTACTAACCTCGATAACATCAAGCTCTAGCATGCGGTCTAATTCTTTATAAACTTCCTCTTGACGAACTGGAGACAAAGGGTAGTGTCGAGACTTTATGGGAGTAGCATTTTCGGTGTCAACAACATGACACCCAAGATTTGTTTTTCCTAATCCTAACACGACGAAGTTAGGGAAAAGGTTTTTGACTCTTTCTAATTCTTGTTTTTGTTCTGGAGAAAGATCTATCAGCTCAGCCTCGTCTTTTATATTCACCTCATCTTCATCTAAGGTGAGGTCAGCTTGAATTTCAGATATTTGTGGCATAAGGTGGAATTCTCTCCAGAAATTCATACCTAAATAGAGTTTCTGGGTAAGGTTGGGAATTAGATAGAATGAAAGTTGTTTGGTAAGACCATTATAAGAAATTTCAATTTCGCAGTGACCGACTATATTGTGCGATTTGCCATCAGCGGTTCGCACAACGTTTTTATATGACTTTACTTCTGCACCAATCTTCCTAACTAATTCCCAACAATCGTTGCCTAATATTGATATCGAGGCTCCACTATCCAACAACCCAAACACAGATTCGCCATTTAATTGAACGCAAGCGTACATTCTTCCATCTGTATTTGAAGAAATGATGGATTCTAAGATTTGTTTTCGAAATTTTCTTCGTTTTCGAAAACGACTTCGACATTTTTGAATATGTAAACTAGCTATTTTACTCGTATGGCTAGTCCCGAAAATTCGTTGACGAGTTTTGTAATACTGCACCTTCCGGTCGTGAAGCGATTTGAGTGCATAAGTTTTGATAGGATGAGTCTCAACATCTAACGGACTCACATTTGTTTTTCGTGCCAAAATCTTGGATGGAACATCTGCGTCATTGGTTTTGGTGAAGATATTGGAATCTTCAATTACTTTTGGGAGTGGTCCTGAGAATCCCTGGTGGAACGAACATCGCCACTCTTCCTTTCGTTCCCCGGTCGGTTTCCCGAGTGCTTGCCGCAGTCAATAGTGTTGACTCCTTTTTCCCCGCAAAGGAAACAAAACAATGTCCGTGTATTGGACGGGCAATAATGGTAGGCGTGACCTTTTTGGCCACCTTTCCAGCAGACATAGTTAGCAGTGGAAATCGGTTTTCGATTAAAAGCTATTGCGGAAACTTCTTCTCCATCCGGGAAAATCGCACTTTGATCTTCACCGGCTGCGATCTCGTGGACAGTTTTTGGAGGAGAAGTGCGCTTCGCCAAAAATCGCTCAGCTTCACGAGCCTTATTTCGAGTTTGTTCGAGGTTCTTTATGTCAGCCGCTAATAAAATCTCACCTATCTTATCTTTGGCGTTATTTCGGATAATGTCGATCATCTTCCGATCATCGAAAGGCTCTTTCAATCGGTCGTTCATGCTAGCGATAGCATTATAATAATCGTCGAACGATTCCTTAATGCCTTGCTTTCTAGTGAGTACCCTCATATAAATTTCCACATCGCTTTCCAACCTACCAAACTTTTTTCATCGCGGTTTTAAGGTCCGAAAACGAAACGTTAGGATTCCTACGTAGATAGGCCCAATACCATTTGTACGGCCTTTCCTTTAGCAAAACATGGAAATTGCCAACAATTTGTTCATCCGTATAGGAAGAGGACGATCTCATTCGATCAACCTTAAATAGAAAATCGCTTACATTTTCATTGCCATTATAAGAAATGTTCCAGCGATCTAATCGGCAAACGGTAGAACCGCTGGAAGCATTTGAAGGTGCTGTAGAGAGCCTAACATCTGGTGTTGACTGATGCACTTCACTCTGTCGTTGATGTGCACCGTTATTGAACGGATTGCAATTTGATGTAGCAGGTTGGGATTGTTGTTGCATCCCTAACGACTCCAGCTTCTGAATGACGTTCCCCATGAAGACGTCGAAAGTTTCGAACAACTTTATTTGGTTCGTCATCATAGTTCTTTCTATCCGCGCTAATTCAGCAGTTTGGTCGATTGAAAAAGTATTTGCTACACCAGTAGGTGGCGGAGCATCTTCATTTTGATTTTCGACCTCATTGGTCGATCTATCTAACTCGTTTGGCATGCTATCAGTCAATTCGGAAACTACTCAATTTAAGTTTTCGGAATAACTGAAAGAATTGTTAAGATCGAATCGATCAATTCTATTTCTGAACCTTTGAAAGAAGGCTTCGAATCGAGCTTCAGAACGAGTGTAAATAGTGCCTAAACTTTCGTGTAAGGAACTCCGTTTGTTAGTGCTCATGCTTCAACAAACGCAATTACTAAATATTTGATTAAAATGAGTATTTCAAAGCTAAACTCTTTTCGCAATTGAAACTGCTAATGTACACAAAATAGTTGAATAATAAAAAAATTGCAGAAAAATCCAAAAAAATATAAAAGGATAGAAAACCAAATCAGAAAAGATTATAAAAATTCAAATGTTTTTGAATAGTAAATTCAAATTTTCAAAAACGAAAAGCAAAAAAATTTTTATATGTAAAAAAATCAATAATAAAATAGTTAATTCAATTATTAGTTGTTATTTAATAAGTGAAAATTATTAAAATTTTCAAAATAATAGAGATTTTAAAAGTAATGAAATTATTTAAATAGATAAAAAAATTTAAAATAAGAACTCGAAAAAATCAGGAAACTTAAAAGTTTGCACTATAAGTTCCGAAAACCAAATTTTTAAAAATAAAACTGAACTTCGCAGATAATCCAAAAAAATCGCAGATGCAGGTATCGAAGATTCCAGTTGTAGCTTAATAAGGTTCGAAATTTTGAGTTGTTAAAAAAAAATATAAATATGAAAAATGATAAAAAAAATAAAAGGAAATTAAAAGATTTTTTTTTTTTTTTTTTTGTATTCTTTTAATTATTTATATAAAAAAAATGTAGTATGTAAGTTTTTTAAAAAAATAAAAAATTGATTTAAAAAAAATGGTATTGTTTTCTTAAAAAAATGTTTTTAAACTTTGTTCATAAAATTTTAAAAAAGAGGATGAGAATTCTGAAACAAGAAGAATGGTAATTGAAGATGACAACGATGATGAAGAAGCCGAAGTTCTACAAGCCGAAAAAGAAAATTTGAAATAAACTACTATCTGTAAAAGGACTTCTGAAAAAAAATGTTATTCTCCTCAGGTTTCAGGACTTCCAAGGACGAATCCTTCATCCTTGAAGACGTCTGGAACCCTCGGAGAATTTTTAGTGACTTGCTGAAAGGACCTCCGAAGACGCCTTTACATCTCCGGGTCACTTTCAGCATTGATTTACATTGTGTAAGATTGCCTGGACTTTTGGACACCTTTAATGAAGATACCCAAAGACTCAAACAATCTTTCACAAATAAAATTTATTTTTGCATTGAATGGCTGTACCTTCCTTGCGGCAACGCGATACCGAGTAATTAACCTCCCAGTCATCGGGACTCACAAAAAAAAAAAATGCAACCACTGTTGAAAATACTTTAAAATTAAGAATGAAAAAAAAATGTATATTAATGTTGAAAATTGTATAAAAATTATTTTGAAAAAAAATGTTAAAAAAAAATCTATTATTGAAAAAAAATGAATTGGCTCAAAAAAAATCAATCAGCCACTCTATCTAAAAAGATAGAGGGCTCCACGTCGCGGGCGCCATTTTGTAACGGACTAATTTGCCTTTGGTTCGACTGCCGGAAGATTTACCCCTTTGGCTAGCTCTGCCATGGGTTCTTGAACCTGAAATCCGTCACAAAAAAATTTCTTTCTCCCGGTCTCTTGCGTCTCAGATTTTGTTGACGCGCGAGAATGTTGCCTCAACCCACCCTACCATGGTTGTCTCCCTCGCTAGGACAACCCCTTTTCCTGGCTTCTTCATGACGACATCTTCATTTCATCCTCCTTGCCTCATCCTTCTCATCCTCTTTTATTAAATAGATTAGTTGCTCATTTTTAACTAAGATTTTTATTTCAAAAATATTTAAATTCAAAAATCATTCGTGTTTAAATATATTATTATTATTATAATATTTCATTAATTTCATATATGTAAGTACTTTATAATTTAAAAGAATTTAAAAAAATTTAAAACAATTTACTCTGGTGGCAACCGTGCAGTTTTTAATCCGAAATTTCAATAAAAAATTGTAATTTCGTCTTCGATTTTATTCACAAATTTGGGATATATGATCCTCTTTTGTACAATTTTAAACTTAAATTTACTGCTTTTTTTCCCACTGTAACCACCCTCTAATTCGCGTAAGTATAATTAATCGCGTATATTTATATATATATAAAGGTGTATATTTCATATAAAAATTATATAATACCAAAAAAACTCACCCCGTTCTTCCGTAGGTAGTGGCCACTGCTGCAGGAGATGTGTGAGGGAGCACTTTCTTTGTGAGTGCACTTTTCTGTGCCTTTGTTTCTCTTAAGATTATCACCAATTTATATTTATATATGTATATATATATATGTATATGTACACTCTTTACTTCCGCGAATCGAATTCTATATATATATACGGTTCGCGTAATTATAATTTTTTGTTCGAAATTTTGATTGCGACCGACACTGCAACCACCTCGAGGTTCAATTTTTTTTTTTTTTTTTACGTTAATTTAAATTAAAAAAAAGGAAGTTAAAAAAAACAAAGAAAATAAAAAAATGATTTGGTTCACCGGAGGGTTAGAACCTTCCGCTCTGGAACAACTGCTCTTTCGGCCGGCGCCTAGACAGCTACGGCTACCGGTTCGTTATGATTCCGCTGCTTCTGCGAGTTTTTGTGGATTGTGTTTGTGGTTAATTTAGGATTCAGGAATCTTTACTATCTCTACCTTATTTCTCGGTATAAGTAAATTTCCTAGATATTTGGCAAAAGAATAAATTTTAATTTATATATATATGTATATACGTGTATATATATATGTGTGATTTTGAAAGTCTTTTCTTTCTTTTCAATCACTTATTAAATACCTTTTTAGGATTTGGAGATCCACAGCTTTCGCTTCCTTACTGGAAGATTGATGTAATCTTCTTTGTTTTTTTTGTTGTAACTTCACTTCTTTGTGAAAATTACACTTGTAGAATATATCAAGTTATCTTGAAGAAATTTTTTTTTTTTTTTTTTTTTTGTTTAATCTTGGCTTGACCATGGACTGGGTCTCTGGGCGTATATAATTGGAAAGACAAAAGGTTTTAAACTTTTTGTCTTTCGGCTATCGATCGAGCTATCAACATTTTTGCTGAATCGAGAGGGTTCAGCCAAACAGCTAAATTTTGCTTCTCTAGCTACATTTTTAAGCAAACGAACGCAGATTCTCCCAAAAGAACTATCTCATTTATCTCATTAAGATATTTCTCTATTACTAGAAATATCCTAAGTCTCTATTCGTTGAACCTCTCCCTTACGAAAATTGAAAACCTACCCTACCGACCGGTAATATCGTAATTCTCGATCTCGGCTTATGTCATTTTGACAAGTCAAGATCAAGTTTGTATTTTTTTTTGTTTGTTTTTCGGTGGTGGTGGTCGTCGTCGTCGTCGTCGTCGTCGTTTTCATTTTATAATTAGTTTATTATGTCTTGTATATTTATTAAATAGATAAATTTTCCGTCGCGAATAAAATTCGTAACAGAGTCTACTAATAAAGACAATGTTAGCAGATTCAATTCAATTTCATGGTAAGGTAAATAAACACCTTGCTTCCGAATAATGTTTATTGACCCTACCAAGAAAAGTGATGAGTCTACTAAAAGTGTTAATGTTAGCAAATTCAATGCACTTTCATGGTTAGGTAAATATACACCTTACTTCCGTTGCTTAGCTAATAAACAAAAAACATTACTAAGCATTAATTCATTAATGAGGCATTATTTTGTAAATTATTTTAATAAAAAGTTGAGTTGAGTTTGACACTCGAACGAAGACGTTTGTTTTATTAAATTTCATAATACGGCTACGAAATATAACTCGCGTCACCGACGTATTTCAAATTCGTTTTGAATTGATTTTTCAATTTTTGTAAAAGCTGATTCGTTGTTGCCAAATTTTGAGTCTGTTGCATTGATGTATTTTTTGTTTTTTATTATTTTGAAAATTGTTAGAAAGGGAGTAGGTGGGTAAGTAAAAGAAGCTTTGCAGGTAGGTGTTGCTACTTGATATTTAAGTTATGAGAAATCAAAGGAATATTTTATTTTGTTGAAGCAAAAATCATTATAGGTAGATTTTTATTTATGTAATTTAAGGAAAAAAATAGCAACATCACGATTGAATTATAATTTTCGCGTACCTATGTGTTTCACGTATATAGTAAAGTTGAAAGGTTAAAGTGAACTAAAAAAAATGTTGAAATGAAATAAAATTTCAGTATTAACGTGATTTACATTAAAATTTGTGAGTTCAAAACTAGTTTAATGGCATTTTATTGTATGTGAATTGGAATAAAATTTTAATAAATACCTACTTTCATGTAAAATAAACTCCAACTCCATAGCAATTCGTACTTCTGTTTAACTCTTGTTTGCTTCTTCGTTTTTTTTTTTTAATTTTTCCTCCCTTCCATTTCTTTATAACCAATGGAATAGAATATAGATATATACATGTTCGCAAAAGTGTCTGTTAACTATCTCACTCGAATCGTCCTTTTATTCGCATATATTCAGTAAAGATTTTTTAGGTGACGTTATTTTCAAATTATATTTTTTTCTGAATTCTCTTCTTATCTATTAAATATTTCTAAATTTGCTTGAATATTGTTACGGAATCGCATATTGTTCCTTTCTGTAAAATATTTTGGCGGCGGCGGCGAAGTTTAACTCAATAAAAGACACAAATCACTTATGTATGTATATGTTACGTTTTATATTATTTATTTGAACGTAAAGTTATAAAGTTTAAAAAAAATATGCGAAATCATATTTATTTATAGTCAATGATAGAATATATCTTCTTTAACAAAATGGCTGAACCTAATCTTCTTAACACACGAAAAAAGTTCAGATAACGCAAGTTTTCATTTGTATTGTCTTCTCTTCACGAAATCTTTTTGCGACTGCTTTCTACTCCATCGACTGTCAAACCTCTCATGTCTTGTTGTCTCTTTCTCTTAACATTCCCCCCCCTGTGAATCGGTCTCGGATTCACCACTTAAAGATAATACAGCCAATTTTGATGCTGGCCGGCGAATAAATGAGTTAGATGTTTTGATCTCAGCGCACCGAACCTGTCCATCCTTGGATGAAAAAACTTTGGTGATACGGCCCTTTTGCCACTGGCTCCTTGGTTGATTTGGTTCACAAACAATTACTAGGTCATTGATTTTCAACGGGCTCACCTTGTCATGCCATTTCGGTCGTTTTAAAAGTTGCGGCAGGTACTCCAACATCCATTTTTTCCATAGTCGATCCTTAAGATTCATGGCAATTTTCCACTGCTTCCGCAGGCAGATCTTCTTGTCGGCTGGGTATGGTGTCTGGGTTGAATTTACACATCCCAATAGGAAGTGATTAGGGGTCAATGGTTCTTCGTCTTCGGCGGCAAGTTGTACTTCGGTTAGTGGGCGTGAATTAATAATATTTTCCGCTTCAATTAGGACACTTCTGAGGGTTTCAACCCTTGGAGCCTCTTCAGACAGAGTCTTCATCATAAGGCGCTTGATTATACGAATAAGACGTTCCCAGCAACCTCCGGAGCTAGGATTGGATGGGCAGTTGAAGATCCAATCTATTTTTCGGCTGTTTGCTTCGTTGTTGATACGATCGGTGTCAAATAAATGTTGTTCGGTCTTAATTTCTCGGTACGCACCAATAAAATTTGTGCCGTTGTCACTTCTAATTCTAACTGGAGTCCCTCTTCGATTTATAAAGTTTCGTAGACAGATTATGAAGGCGTCGGTGGATAAGTTTTCAGCAAGATCAAGATGAACTGCGCGCACCGTCAGGCAGGTGAAAATAACTCCCCATCTCTTTTCTCTGCGGCGGCCAATGGAAACATTTAATGGTCCAAATAGATCCACTCCTGTGTACGTAAATGGACGGACGTATGGAGTTATGCGGTCGGTTGGTAGTTGACCCATAATTGGAGTTTTAGGCTCGGCTCTATCCATCTTACATTGAGGACAACCTCGTCTTACAAGTTTGAGTAGCGTTTTGGGTTGTGGGATCCAAAATTTTTGTCGGACCTCGTTCAAAACAACAGCAGAGTTTTGATGGTGAAGCCTTTCATGATGCTGTCTCATGATGAGGGCTGACATAGGATGTTTTGGTGGCAATAAGATGGGACGTCTGGCTTGCAGTGGTAAGTATGTTGCTTCATCAAGGCGACCGTGCAAGCGTAAAATTCCGTCTTCATCTAGGTAGGGATTCAGTTTGTATACTGAACTTTTCTTCGATAGAGGCTTTGAAGATTCAAGGGCGGCGATTTCGATGTCGTACTGTTCTCTTTGCACAATTTTGCACAGGTGTTTTTCAGCTTCGTTAAGTTCGTTGATGGATAAGAAACTCTTTGAGGTTTGTTCGAACGGTGGAACCTTGGCAATAGAGTGGAACACCTTTTGAGCACATAGGACGTATGTCATTGTTCTGAGTAACCTTTGATAAGAAGAAAAATTAGTAAAGTTTATCAACGAATTACCTTTGGCTTGCAAAATCAATATCGGCTTCAATTCTTCCAGAACAGAAGAGTCCGAAGGTGACTTGATGGTAATTGAAGGCCAAAATTCTTCGTTTTGATGCAAAAATTTAGGTCCGATAATCCAGGGGCCTTTTATTGATAGTTTTGGCGGCTCTTTGGCTCGGGTGGCTGTATCTGCACTGTTCTTGTCTGTAGGCGTCCAACGCCATTGGCTTGCTTCGGAGTGTGACAATATTTCGGTAATGCGATGGGCGACGAAAGGTTTGAATCTTCTTTCTGCAGAGTTGATCCAATAGAGCAGCGTACGGGAATCTGTCCAATAGGTGATTCTTGAAAAGTTGAGGTCGTGATTTTGAAGAACAGTCTTGCAAATTCGAATCCCAAGTACTCCGGCTTGGAGCTCCAGACGAGGTATGGACATCATTTTTTGCGGGGCACCACGCGTTTTTCCGAAGACGAATGTGACATCAATCCCATGTTCGTGGACAACTCGAAGGTAGGCGGCGGCGGCAAAGGCAACTTGGCTGGCGTCCATGAACAAATGCAGTTCGATACTTTTTGGATTGCTTAAGTTCGGCGAGTAATGGCGTGGAACATTAAATTTGTGAATTTCTTCGAATTCTTTCAACCATAGTTGACATCTCTTGTTGATTGTTGGCGGAAGCCGTTCATCCCAGCCAAGGTCACCTTTCCAAGTATCTCGAACCAATATTTTAGCGTATAAGGTGAAATCTGCCAGCAGTCCAAAGGGATCGAAAATGGCCATGACAATTCCCAAAAATTCTCTTTTTGTCGGCGGACGAAGTCCTTTTATGACGTCTGTAGGTATTCGGTGGAATTGCGTTCTAAATTCGAACGTATCCGAGGCTGTGTTCCAAAACATACCTAGGACCTTTTCTGTTGTGGGCTGTCGTTCCATGCTGACTGTTTTAGCACATTTAGTCGTTTCGGCGTTTAATAATTGTTGGAGCTTATCTGAATTGGATGTAAAGTTTCTCAACTCGAAACCACCTTTAGCGTTGACACAAACTACATCCTGGCAAATTCGAATGGCGTCTTCTTCGTTGGCAAAACTAGCAACGTAGTCATCTACGTAATGTTTATTGATGATGTCGGACGCAGCTTCGGGATATGCCTCCTGGAATTCTTGGGCATTACGATTCTTAACAAATTCAGCGACACACGGCGAACAGATGGCTCCGAAGATCATTGAAGTCATGACAAAATGACTTACAGGCTGTGAAGGATTATCTCGCCACAAAAATCTTTGGGCTTGTTGATCCTCTGGGCGAATTTTTATCTGTGAGAACATTTCCCGAATATCGGCAGCAGCTGCAATTTCACCTTCTCGAAATTTGAATAGAATACTCAACATTGGCTTGGCTTGTTCCGGACCTTTGAGTAAGGCCGAGTTGAGACTCACTTCATTTACCTTTGCTGCAGCGTCAAATACTATCCTCAATTTGGCTGGCTTGTGAGGGTTATGAACAGCAAAATGTGGTAAGTACCATACGGTGTTGGTCTGGTTTTGAATCTCGTGTTGTAGCAACTTTCGAGCATACCCTTTCTCAATATATAGTCTCATTCCGTTTCTGTACTTCTCTGATAATTCCGCATTCGAGGACATCCTCCTTTCTATCCCAAACAAGCGGCTTTCGGCCATCTGAAGACTGGGTGGTAAAACTGACCTTGGATTCTTCCACAGTAGTCCGGATTCAAATTTGTTGCCGATTCGACGTACCGTGGCTTCCATAACTTCTCGTGCTCTCTTATTGTCTTCCGACTCAAGAATTTCGGCTGTCGGATTAATTCCAAAGTTGTCGGCGCAAAAATATTCTTCAATCAGATTATGAAGATCATCTGTATGACGAATCATTAACACAGCTGGTGATGCACTGGATACATTTTTGTCACTTGGCCCACATGCAACCCAACCCAGCTTCGTTCTTAATGCAATTGGCTTGTTGTCACCGGCAGACACTATAGTGGAAGACGCTCCCAAATGGATATTATCTAGACCGATGAGTAACGAGGGCTGTGCATTGGCGTAGCTGACCAGAGGTATGGTTTCAAACTGATGGTAATGATTCTTGTTGAATGTTTGAATAGGCAGATTAATGTTCGCTATGGTGTGACATTTGGCTATCTTATGAGTGAGTGAATCACTTATTCCACTTATTTCAAAATTGACACTTGTTGAATTTTCTGTCGTTGTTTTCCCTCCATACCACTGTAGCGTAAGTGGATGAGATTTCCCCTTCAGTCCTAGGGCTGATGAAACTCGTTCTTCCAAGATGGTTATAGCTGATCCTTCATCAAACATGGCAAATACCTCAATTTTTCCCTTTGGACCGAATAACACCACTGGCATGATTTTAAATAATGGACTGGTGATGTTGGTTGGTCGACAACTCAACACGGGCTTGGCGGCATCAGAAATTGTTATGGCTTGGCTAGTAGATGGTGTGGATGTTTCATGAAGGCTACTATGGTGAAGTTTATGGCAGTCATTTATCCCACATTTTTTCTTGTTTCGACAATTTGCGGTACTGTGTCCTTTCCTCAAGCAAGAAAAGCACAAGCGGAAAGTTTTCACCTTTTCCCATCGATCATTCACACTCAATTTATTGAATACGTTGCATTTAGTGATGAAGTGCTTTTCTTGGCATTGGTAGCACCGGAGCGTTGACATTGGCTGATTCTCTTGAGCGTCCTCGTCGTTGCGGACATGAAGTAGACGACGTGGTTGCGACAATGAGGACTGCTGTTTTTGCCTAAGAGAAGGCGACGATGACGAAGTGTAGGACGGCGACGACGGCATGAGGCTAACTATCCTGGCGACTTGACTCAGCCATGTTGAAAAATCTTCCATCGTTGGGAATGGCTGAATGGTGGTTGAATGTTTTGCCCATTCATATTGCTTGTTTTGCGGCAGCTTGGCGACAAGTTCGTCCAAAATAAGGGTGTTATTCAAGTTGTGTTGGCTTTTGGAAGACTTTAAAAATGCTACAACATTACGTACCTGTGTCGAGAATGCAAGAAGTTGATCGGCACTGTTTTCGAGTATTGTAGGGAATCTTTGGATCTTTTTGATTTGATGGCGTACAAGGATATCAGGTCTTCCAAATCGAAACTTCAACTCGTCAATCACATCTGGAACATTCTGTACGTTGATTAACATTGACGCGACTACTTCCCTAGCAGGACCGACTAAACATTTCTGAAGTCTTTGCAAATTTTGTCGATTGTTGTATCGGAAATCTTGAGTCGAATCTTCAAAGTTGGCAATAAACAGCGGCCACTCCTCTACATTGCCCGAAAATGTTGGCAAATCATGCAGCTTCACTACTGTGGTTGATGGCACGTGAACTACGTCGTCGTTAGAATTCGAAAGGATTGAAACTGGTGGCGGAGAACTTTCATACATAGTTTGGATTGTTGCTGGTCCTTGTCGTTCGGAGCGAAAAACTATGGCTGTGTTCGATAAATTTGGCGGGGCGATGAAGACATTTGGCGGGACGTTTGACATGACGTTTGATACATTTGGCGGGACATTTGACGTGACGTTTGATACATATGGCGGGACATTTGTGGGATTTGATACATTTGGCGGGACCTCGAAAGTATTTGGCGGGATATTTGTCGGATTTGGCGAGACTTCGAAAGCATTTGGGGGGACATTTGTCGTGTTTGGCGGGACGACCGTCGCTATACTTAATTTTATATTTAATTTTTCTATCTCCTCCTGGCTTTCTTTCGTATTTGCTTTTAATTCGGCCACTGATGCACCGAGGACTCGCAAACTTTCCAATATTACGTCCAATTTGGAAATCTCCCTCAAAGTCTCGTTGCATCGACTGTCACTATCATCTTCACTTAAGGACTCACCATCTTGACCTTGGCTTCGTGTTCTCGGCATTATCTTATTCTTTTGATGAACGAATTTATTTGATTAAAGGAATTCGCGAAAAGAAAATTAAATTGAAAAACATGTAAAATATTTTGGCGGCGGCGGCGAAGTTTAACTCAATAAAAGACACAAATCACTTATGTATGTATATGTTACGTTTTATATTATTTATTTGAACGTAAAGTTATAAAGTTTAAAAAAAATATGCGAAATCATATTTATTTATAGTCAATGATAGAATATATCTTCTTTAACAAAATGGCTGAACCTAATCTTCTTAACACACGAAAAAGGTTCAGATAACGCAAGTTTTCAATTGTATTGTCTTCTCTTCACGAAATCTTTTTGCGACTGCTTTCTACTCCATCGACTGTCAAACCTCTCATGTCTTGTTGTCTCTTTCTCTTAACACTTTCCATTATTGTATTATTCTATTTTATATACAATGCTTGAACTCAGTTCAGTTTAATTTAACCGACAGTGTTCTGCCGTTTAGACTTCAGTTCAGCATTTAGGCCTAATTCCGACGGTCACATTTCAAATTAACAGCTACCATTACAACGTCTAGAAACTTTAGTTTAAAAAAAAATGTGTAGTAATTAATTATTATATGTTTACAAAATTTCACTTAATATTGAATGAATTTTGAAGGTATGAGTGATGAGACATCTGTTGAAAATTTTTAAATACTACACAAAGTAAATATAAATATATTGAGCTCGTCAAGAAAAGAAACTTCATAAAAGTGACGCCCAATAACGCAGCAACAATGAAACACTGCAAGCTTCTTCTCCCTTTCCAATTGAAAGATGTTAAACTAATACATAATATAAAACTTGAATTCATGTTAAGGTTCAGCAGAACTGGATTAAAACCTTCACTGAGGGTAAGTATATAAAATGGTGGACTTCTAAGCAAACGCCTCGGGAAAAATATTTTTATGAATATTTAAGAGATGTAAAGAGAAGAGAAAAAGAGAAGAAGAGAGAAAACAAATTGCAGTTACATAAAGCATGCGTGTATTATGTGCACATAGTTTTTTTACTTCTACATTGCTGTTTAAACACCCTATTCAAATTTAGAACACCTTATTTGTATATTACGTAACATCACTATCCACACCTGTTCATATGGTTTACACCAAAACTGCACTGTCAGCAGCTACTATCCTATTACATTTTTTTCACACATTTAGCTTCCCACAAATTCCCTATTATTGTCAACTTTTAAATTTGTATAAATAGCCATAGAGAATTAAAAAGAATCACTTTTTCAAGAAGTTAATCAACTGTTATTGTTCACTTGTTATTGTTACCCCACACCCGAGGTAAGGAGGAATTCAACAATTAAAACTTTGAGTACATACATACGTACGAACGTACGTACACACACACACACACAGACATCTCTCTGCAAATGACGGATTTAGATTCTAGGAACCATAAATCGTCCAGATTTGTCAAAAATTTCAATTCGACAAATCGGACTGATTACAATAACTCCCTATAGGAAGATAATAAAATTATAGGAAAGGCAAATGATGTTCTGACATCTCATGTCACTCCTTTGAATATGGACGCAATATTAGGTAGACTTGACCTGACTTATAATGACAAAAGACCTATACATATGTAGTCTGATTAAAAATCTTGTATCAGAAAACCAACATGGATTTATGATCGACTGCTACTAACCTGTCTTTATTTACCACTTACTTACTGTCTTCACTGTTTGGAAGAACAATATCAATGTGATGTTATTTACACTGACTTTTCCAAAGCCGATCGTGTGCAGCATAACATTCCAGTAAAAAAACTTGAACTGTTTGGTTTTCACTCCTCACTTTTAAACTGGCTTCAAAGCTACTTAGTAGGGCGTAAACAAATATGTCAAGGCTGGTAATGTCTTGTCGAAAGAAATTGAAAATTTTTCCGGGGTACCCCAAGGCAGTCATATTGGACCACTTCTTTTCATTCTCTTCATTAACGGTTTGCCAAATTGCATTTCAAATTCGAACTTTTTATAATATGCTGATATTCTCAAGATTTTCAAATGTATAAAAACACCATTGGATGCGGCTAGTATTCAAATGTAGGTATCTTAATAATATAATTAACTGGTGTAACCGAAATGGATTATTTTTCAATGTAAATAAATGCAGTGTTGTGACATATTCAAGAATTCATTGCCCAATAAACTATGAATACAAAATTGACGATATCTGTCTGCAAAGATTTATGAACCAAAAAGATTTGGGAGTTATTTTTTGATTCCAAAAAAAAAAAATGACTCAATTCAAATTCATCAAGTAATATCTAGAGCAAATTCGATGCTGGGATTTTTAATGAGAAATTCGAAATTATTTGAAGATCCATATACTCTTAAGAGTCTTTATTTGTCGATTGTCAGACCAATATTAGAATATTGTTGCATAATTAGGACCGTATACGCAAATAAGTGTTTTCAGAATAGAAAAAATTCAAAAGCGATTTACCAAGTTCGCATTACGAAAAACTATTAGAGGAGTTAATCTGCCGTCTTACGAGACTAGATGTACGTTAATTGATTTAAAATCTCTTGAATTTAGAAGAAAATTAAGTTCTGCTCTCTTTGCGTTTGATGTCTTAAACTCTAATATTGATTGCCCGATGTTACTTTCTATGTATAATATCTATGCTCCTTCTCGTTTTTTGCGACATAGAGATGGAATCTTCTTAAATGTTCCTTTCCACATTACAAATTATGCTAAAAATAACCCAATCACTAGTTCTTGTGTTGCTTTAAATGATTTTTATGTTGCCATAGATTTTAATAAAACTAAATTTAATACTAAGAAAGATATATTGAATCATTGTAATTATTATGTAATTGTTATTATTTATATTATTTTTCTACACAAGGCAGAGACAAATGTTCTTATAGAAGTAGCTAGAGAAAATGCATTAAGAAAGTTTTCGCTCTAAACCCAGGTGATCTACCGAACGCCGTTAGCCAGAGCTCAAGAGATCGAAGTTAATCAATCTCAGAGAATAGATTATCAAACCACAAATAGGGCATTACAACAACCACAATTACAACGACCAATGTTCAATCTACCAAGGTTGAATAATAACTTTATAAATCCCCAGAATAATTTTGCACTACAAAATTACAAATTTACCCCACCACAACAAAGAATGGATTTAAGAAGTGGTAATTACCAACAAAGACCACAAAACATAAGCTTTAATAACGGTAATAATCAAAACAAAGGTTTTAGTAGTAATAATCACTATAGGGACCAACATTTTAATAATGCAGTTCCTAATAACAATAATCCTTTTAAAAGGGATAGATCAAATAGCTACCAACAACCAATTAATAAAAGCCCAAGGCTAAATAACTTCAATGATGGAGAAGATTTTTTAGAATAAGGAACGAATTGTCCACCATTAAGCGAAAAGATCCCAGGACGGGTCGTACTTTTAACATTTCATAGTTATGTCAAACCAGGATTATTTCCAAACAAAAACTTAGAAACTACTAGTAGAGTTAGGAGCGTACACGGTACGAGTTTAATTACAAAATTTCAGGAAATAAATATATTAGGAATAAAGAATTCATCTTATAAATTAAACGAACTTAAAGAAGATGATCTAATTATAGGAATGAGGACCCTTAGGAAGATTAAAGGAAAATTAAATATACTCGACAGTACATTGGAATATGAAAAAGGCATAGTACCTTTAATATTCAATGACGAACTAGTTAATAGTTTGGAAATCTGCATGAGTACGAAGAAACCCATGTCGAGAAGTTAAAATCTGTTTTAAAACGATTTCAAGGTATTTTTACAGACAAACCAAATTATCTGCCATATAACACTAATATAGTTACAAGAATAAATACAACTACCGATGAAGCAATGTGGTCGAAATCATACCCATAAGCAACTTCGTTAATAATGAAATTAATGAACTTCTAGAAAACAATATTAAAGCACCAAGTAGATCAGCATATAACTCACCAGTGTGGGTAGTTGATAAAAAAGGTCTTAACAAAGATGGATCAAAAAAACATAGATTAGTCATAAACTACAAGAAGCTGAAATACGAGTTTCTTCGTATGCCATTCGGGTTGAAGAATGCACCCTCTTTATTTGAAAGAGCGATGGACGACATTCTGAGACCTTACATCGGAAAGTTCTGCCATGTTTATATTGACGATATATTTTCTGAATCAGGAGAAAAACATTTAGAACACATTGAAATCATAATCAAAGCACTTAGTGAAGCCAACATGAAAATAAGCAGCTTAAAAGCAAATATTTCATGTTAGAAGTTGAATTTTTAGGATATGTAATTTCCTACAATAGCATTAAAACTGATCCAAAGAAGGTACAAACAATTAAAGAATATCCAGAGCCGAAGACTTTAAGGCAGTTAAGGTCATTTTTAGGACTAAGCGGTTATTATCGTAAATTCATAAGAAATTACGCTATGATCAGTAAGCCTTTAACTAAGTATTTAAGAGAGCAGAATAGTAATGCAAAAAGCAAACTAATATCGATTGAACTAGATAATGAAGGAAGAAGGGCATTGCAAATACTTAAAGATAAGTTAGAAGAGAATATTGTGTTAAACCAACCAAATTTTGAAGAAGGGTTCGAATTAACAACTGACGCAAGTAACTCAGCCATAGGCGCAGTATTAAGTCAGAATAATAAACCAATAACATTCATCAGTAGAACGCTGAGTAAAACTGAAGAGAGCTATGCAACTAATGAGAAAGAGTTGTTGGCTATTGTATGGACTCTAAAAATTTTTAGAAACTATCTTTATGGAACAAGTGGCATTCGCATACATACGGACCACCAACCTTTGACATTTGCGATATCGATGAAATAGAGGAATACGCTCCCGTAATAACTTATAAACCTGGAAAAGAAAATGTAGTCGCAGATGCTCTTAGTAGACAACAATTAAAAATGATGAATTCGGATCAAGCAGCAATACATAGTAGTGAGAGTAGTCCAGTTGAACAAATTAAAAGATTAGGTGGAAACGTTAACAGATTTAAAAACCAATTCATAATTCAGGTAGGAAATCAAAATAATATAGTTAGTAAACAAGTACATACGGGATATTGGACATACTGTTATTTATAAAGATGACGATATTTTTAATAAATTAAAAGAAGTAATTAAGAATGGCTTTAATGCAATACATTCAACGGAAGAATTATTGTTTAAAATAAAAGACAAATTATTACACGAATACCCAACAGCACAATTTGCTTACATTGCAAATTTAGTAGAAGACATCACATAAAGTTATCCAAATTTCAATCATAAAACAAGAACACGATAGAGCACACCGTGATTCTAGGGAAAATTTTAAACAAATTTCAAACAAATTTTATTGGCCAGAGTGTTATAAATAATTAATATACTATGCAAAAAATTGCACAGTATGTAAAGAAAATAAGTATGATAGACATCCAATTAGGTATAAGATTGGAGAGGCTCTAATTCCGAAGAAAGGGGGGGAGCGAATACATGCTGACATTTATTATGTAGATCACGATCAATTCTTAACTATGATAGACTCGTTTTCAAAATTTCTTATAGTAAGACATATTTATAGAAAGTAAAATTGATGCAAAGATAAAACTGATCGAAACTATACCCGCATTCGGAAGAGTCGAGGTATTGGTGACAGGTAATGAAAAAACATTTTGTACTCCATCAGCACAATTAGAATTAGAAATATTAGGTATAAAACACGAAAAAGTTGCCCCAAATCATAGCAAAACTAGTGGTATGATAGAAAGAGTCATAGTACAATTACAGAACTCATACGCATTACAAAATCAGAAATGCAAGCAGAAACTAAAGAAATAATGCCATTTGTCCAAACCTACAACCAATAGATGTTTTTCATAATTTTGAAAAATATATATCCTTGACCGATGTTTTAAAAGATAGACAGGACAAGACACTTTCGTATTTTAATTCAAACAGTACAGACGTTAAATTTTAACCAGGACGAAAAGTTCATGAGAAATCAACTAGTAGACAGGGGAAAGTAAAACCTTTATATAAGAAAAGAATTGTGAAAGAAGATAAGGGAAGAATTATTTTTGATAGCAAAAACAGAATAATACATAAAGATAACATAAAAAATAGAATATTTATTAAAAAGGGTAAACACATTTAATTTCAGATGACTAAAAGTGATATACTAGAATTTTTGGCATTACTAGCCACAATATTTGTTCAAATGCAAATAACAAATTATAGCACAGAGGAATACATTCTTATAGAGACGGACCTGCTGCACTATATGACCAAACAGGAGACATTTACCATGTTATTAACTTAACATATTATAAAACTTAATAGACGAACTGAAGGAAAAAACTATAAGACTAACTGAAATAGGAATTACAAATCTCGTAACCGCAGACAGATTATTAAATCAATTAATGATAAGAACCAAATTTAAGAATCAATGAACTCGGTACATTGTGGAAATGGATAACTGGTAGTCCAGACCACGATGATAAAGTAAGAATCGAATAATAAACAATTCCATACAAATTCACAAATATTCAAGGCAATCGAAAAACTGACAATAGAAGATAACATAATAGAGAAAGAGGACGATATAATTTTACAATTAATAATTCAAGACTTAAGAGAAATAATAAATGCCATAAATTTGAGTAAAAATAAAATTTTGAATACTATTATTTTAAATATGGAGGATTTAAATAAAATAATAAAAACTGAAACATTGCCAATTTCAATAAGTGATGTACATATAATAATAATTCAAAATAAGGACATAATTTTAATTTATATTGAATATCCATTAGTAGTTAAAAGAAAGAAATAAAAAATATATTGTAGAAAGTATTAATGTAGGCGATGGAAAACTATAACTACCAAATCAAGTTGTTTTATGCGATAATAAATATAAAATGGCAAATTGTAAGATAGAATTAAATAACATATATTGTAGAGTTTAACTGTTTAACGGATTTATTAAATAATAATAAAGCAAACTGCCATAAAATTAAAGAAAAAACCCGGACGTAAAAATAATTAAAGATGGCATAATTTTTGTAAGTGGAGAAACCACAATAAATAAGAAAGTATACAAGGGTACATATCTCATTCATTTCAAAAATAATGTAACTATAAATTTTAAACAGCATGAAAATAAAAAAACTAAAATTGTAAAGCATATCAAACAAACTGTACCAATAGAAATTAATGTCATAAAATACTTAGAATCAAATAACGAACAATTAAAGTTCTCTAATATAGATCTTGTCAAACCATATATTGAAGATATTAAAGAACACCCAATGTTATGGGGTATCGCAATAAACATTTCATTATTAATAAGCATTATTATAGTATTGAAACTATTAAAAATTTATAAGTTAAAAAAAAAAAAACAAAATAATAATAAAATAGATTTCGAGATGATGATGAAAAAATGTTTACAAGAAACCAATATTAAGATTGATGAGCGATCGGGACTATCACTATAAATGTAATGGGGGGTTTTCTTCCACATTTCATGCAACAGTCATCAAACCAAGCCTTTGGAAACAAAACCAAACAGTAAATATCAAATTACTTTTCATTCTCGATAAACATAAACATCCATCGGATGTAAGATTGCGCAATAAGCATTTTATCGTCATCTCGATGGTGCGGATTTTGGTCCAGAGGCATAGTTGGGCCATTTTTCTTCGAAAATGAGGAAGGACAAAAATTGAAGAGGATTATATTGGCAACATTTGGTTTCAACAGGACGGCGCTACGTGCCACACAGCCGAAGCTAAACTCGATGTTTTGCGCCCTGTTTTTGAAGATCGCATTATCAGCCGCAGAGCAGTGATTTGACACCGTTGGACTATTATTTGTGGAGTGCCGTAAAAGATAAGTATTACGACGACAAGCCAGAGAAAATTGACGCTTTAAAGGACAATATTCGTGAAGCCATTGGTGAAATACAGCTGCACACAATCGATAATGTGCTTAAAAATTGGACCGATCTTGTAGGCTACTGCATGGCCAGCCGAGGCAGCCATTTGAATGAAATTACTTTCTATTATTTACCGGAAGGATTGTACTTTCAAATAAAAAAAGAAATTTGAGAAAATATTCAGTAGTTTTTTTTATAGCATTTTCAAAAAAAAAAGAAGTTATATTGGCGGACCCTTTAAGTAGGAAAGATATTAGTACAACAAAAAAAATAACTAAGTTCGTTCGGCTTCTTATTTTAATAATTTATATGTATTATATATAGGCGGAGATCGCTTGGTCAGTCCGAGCAAAATATTATGTATATTCATAGTATTGTCAAATTAGAGACTGAAGTATACACAGTATACGTACAAAATACATTGAAATACTAAAAACTTTGCTCCGAAAGGGTTATTTTTTTAACTACCTTGCTACAATATCATTTATAGGAAAGCAAAATGGTACTGTTGTAACACCAGATGTACCTAAATAAAGTATTTATTAAAGTATTTTATAGAAAGATTTTGGTGAGATGCGCAAAACTGAAAAAAATTGTTGAACATCTAGTTGAGTTGTGCAAAGCCTATGAATGATTTGAAGAAATGTGCAATAACGCCTGCATTTCTAATTTGTTGTTTATTTATTGAAATTTTGTATTTATTTCTTAATCATTTTGATGTGCATATCTCATTTTCGGATTTTTGGCGTATATTGCGGTTTGAAAAATACTTCAATTGATTGTTCTCATTGTTCTTAAGAATTTTTGCATATTTTTGTTTAAATTGGGAGATATTGAAAGCATTATTAATCAAATAGAAACGTTGCGAAGATTAAACTTATAGTTCATTTCTTGTTTAACGTTAGGTGTCAAAATATTTTTTTTTTAGTTGGATAGGAACATTTTTGAAAACTAGCAGGAAATTTCATATTACGAACAATAAATTTTACTGTAGTTTATTTGAAAAGTTCTGCAAGTAGAATTTTATTTAATATTGCAGTGTATTACTCCTGAAAAGTAGATGTTTAATAATTTTACTAAAAAACGTAGGCTAAGTTTTAAAAAAGAAATATTATATTTATTTTTTAGATGTGCCTTTAAACAATTTAAATCAATTGGCTTCAAGATCGCGCGATCGGAACGAGCGTGGAGAAACAAGCCTTCATATAGCTGCTCAGGAGAGTGTTAAAAAATTGCTTGAGTCAGGAGTGAGTCCTAATGTCTTAGACTTTGCAGGTAAAATTTAAATTTTTTTTAAGTAAAAAATATCGCAATTTTAGAAATCTGACATCTTGTAAATATAATTAAAAAAAACAACTAACTAGACACGCTTAGCACATCAAAAAGAAAAAATTAACAATAATTTTTAAATTAAGCTGAAAACAATAAATGAAGAAATAAACTATATGTATGTATGTATGTATGTATGTATGTATGTATGTAACCGACACCTTTACACTCGATTTTGACCCACTTTACACTAACCGATTTTAATAAAATTTTTTACACATATCAAGAACCGGTGGCAAAACAATAATTTCATAAGTTTATCTCAATATCCTTATCAGGATTACCAGGATTAAATATTTTAATCCCACAGCTCCTGCTTTTTCCTGATTTTATTATGCGCTCATAAATATTAATAGACTCCTTCATTTCAAGTGCTGCGGTGGCTCAGTTGGTTAAAGCGCGGTCACTCAGTCGATCTCCAACTGTGTTAGCATATAGACGTGTTTCGGCTTTCACAGTTCTTTAAATAAAATCACCGCGAGTGAAAAAGTCTTTGTTAAACCAAGAAAATTTAAGTTGTGCAGTAGCACAGAGGAAGAGACGTCGGACCCAGACCCGAAGGTTTCTCGTTCGAGTCCCAGCTCGGGCGTAAGTTTTTTTAAATAAAAAAAAAAAAAAAATTGGAGAAATTCCTGAAGAGGAAGGCGATGGAAGGCAAGAAACTTGCTGGGACATCGAAAGGTGTCCCAAATAAAGCAAGTAGGTCACCAACGGCATCTGGTACAGCTACAGCAGCGGGACCATCAACAGCAGACCAGCCACTAGCAACAACATCATCAAAAACAAGCAAGCCGCCAGCGGCTACAGCTACTGGGACCTCGCAAGAGGCCCAAAATACAACAACAGCAGCTAAAGTAGCAACGGCAGTGCCAGCTTATACGGCAAGCAAAAGGAGGCGGAGCATTTGCTGTACGCCGAATTTGGTTAAGCGTCGCTCCACGTTCGCCTCAGCTGAGCTGCAGGCAAGGAGACGGCGTAAGGCCAAAATGCAAGCAGCCGAAAAATTGCAACGGCAATTAAATACCTCACCATCAGATGACGACATAGAATATGTGTCCGAAGATGGTGAGGTAAGGTTCAGGTCCGGGGACAGCAATAGGTTTGCGTTCCTGACGACAGAGTCGTCCTCGGACGAAGAAGAAGAGGGCGAGGTAGAAGAGGCCCAGTCGATCGTCAACGATCTGTACGACGAGATCGACAAAATCAAGAAACAGATGGAGCCCTACCTCGAACTGCTAAGAAAGAAACAGGAGGCGTGCCGGCGGAAGGAGGCTGAGTTGGCTGAGTTGCGAAAGCAACAACAGCAACAGAAAAAGCAACAACAACAGCAACAACAACAGCAGCAGCAAAATAAAGCTGCTAACAAGCCTTCGGCAGCGCCCAAGCCACATAGGGTGCCACAAAAACAACAAAAAAAGCAGCCAAAACTAACCGCAGGGGCGGCACAAAAAGTCCCCAGTACATCGGGGCCCCCAAAAACTGTAGCTGCCGCAGTTCCAGCTACAACATCAAAATTTGTCCCAGCTGCTGTAGCAGCACCAGCAGCACTACAAGCATCAGCGTCAGCAGCACCAGCAGTAACACCAACAGCAGCACCAACAGCAGCAGCACCATCAGCAGCATCAACATCAGCAGCAGCGAGGCAGCAACACCAGCAGCAACCACGGCCTAAGTCCGAGAAAGTGCCACCAATTCGGACCTATAGGGTCGACCTAGAAGACATTAAACAGGTATGTAAGTCGGCCACTAATAACAATTTTACAATTAAAATTATAAATGAGCAACAGAAAAGGTACTCGGTTCAATGCTTCACATTGGCCGACTACAAATTAGTAAAAGAGTGTCTTAGAGAAGCCACCGCTGAATTCTTCAGCTTCACTCCTAAGAGTGAAAAACCAAAATCGGTCCTGTTAAAAGGAATCAGTTCCTGCACGGAACCTGGAGAACTCCTAGATGAGCTCCGTTCAAAGGCCAGTGATGCCCTCGAATTCGTCGGGGTCAAGCCATTCACTACGGTCAAGTCCAGATGGGAGGGGCATAAACTGCCAATCTTCCTCGTAACTCTGTCGCCCCAAAGTAGACTGGAGAGTCTAAGGAATATCACCGTTCTAGACTACCAGGTTATACACTGGGAAAAATTAAAGAGGCATGACGACATGCTGCAGTGCATGCGCTGCCAAAGGTTCGGTCACGCTGCAGCCAACTGCGAAATGCTGTTGCGCTGTGTGAAATGCGCCGAAACCCACAATAGAGGTGAGTGCAGGTTAGGGACCGAGAGGGTCGAAGACATGGCCCAGCTCAAGTGTGTCATCTGCGGGATCGAGGGGCACCCTGCTAATTATCGGGGCTGTCCTAAGGTCCAAGAGATACGGGAAAAACAGGCCAGGCAAAAAGCCGCAAGTCTACCCGTAAGACAAGCTCCAACAGCAAAAAGTGCAATCGTTAATCCCAATATTTCTTACGCCAACTATGCGAAAGGAAAGAGAAATACGAGACAGGCTCCACCACCGGTCGCCCCACAGGCCCAAGTGCCTCAGGTGTCGGCGGGGCAGCCAGACATTGTATCCTTGTTGCTGAGCATTCAAGGCCAGTTGACAGGACTGCAAAGTCAGATCAGGGAGCAAGGCGAAAGAGTAGATTATCTCTACTCTTTGTTGCCTGGCCAAGCGCAAATTCAGGGTTAAGGGCGCGCCGCCGAAGTCGCGCCTTAGGATCCTAGGTTTGAATGTAAATTCATTGATTAGGATCGAACGAAGAGCCACTCTGTTTCAGTTGTTGACAGACCACAGTCCTGATGTGTTTATGGCTAGCGAAACTAAGCTAAACCAAAAACACAAATTGACTCATAAAAATTACAATATCGTAAGAAGGGATCGACCCAACTCTGATCAAGGAATCGGTGTTGCAATCTTCATACGTAAAGGTATTATTCATAAAGTTATATACAATAATGATTTGCGAAAGCTTCAGCCTTGGAAGTCTGCGTCGTAGGTGTTTCCCTTACTAGAGGTAAGCGCTTATATTTGATTGCGGCTTACGCGGCTGATGCTCCGCAGCCAGCTAACTTCATCTCAGAGCTCGAGATTCTTTTTAGAGTACTTAAACTGGGCTTGGAAGAGAACTATTTTATATTGGCAGGAGATTTGAACGCCAAACATGGTGATTGGGGAAATCAAACAAGTAACCCAAGAGGTAATCATCTATTTAATTTGATGAATCTTTGCAGTGTTGAGTACGGTGTCGACCTGCTGGCTACTGAAAGGCCATCATATCCAAGAAGCGGTTCTTTTCTGGACCTCTTGCTATACGACACAAGACTGACAGTAACTGACAAAGTGGGTACTCACCCAAGAAATTGTCTACAGACAATAGATTACGACAGCGACCATTGCGGCTTGGCTGCTCTAATGCAGATACCCAACGAGCTTGTGGAACTGGACGAATTCGTACCAGCGCACTCTTACAATTATAGTAAGATGCGCTGGCCACGTTTCACCCAAGTTCTATCAAGAGAACTCCGCTCGAGTGACAAATCTCCGCCAAACAACAGAAACTTGACAAACTATGAAATCGACCAACACCTTGAACAGATGGACAGTATAATTAAACGAACAATGGAACGGACATTACCGAAGTACAAAGAACGCGACGAAACAAACGCCTACAGTGCGACTATAGACGCACTTCACGGACATAAAAGCGGACTACTGACAAGACTTAAGAACTTGTACAGACGATTCACAGACCCCCACGACATGGAGATTAGGACACTGAAGGCGTCAATTAAAAACGTCAACACCCTGATAAAGGAAAATTACAGATTGTCTATTAATTTGTACTGGGACCAGAAAATTCGGGCCGTTAACTCTAGCGACCCGAGTATGTTCCCGCAAATTAATAAGATTTTCCGAAAAAATAATCATAACGACCTTCCGTGTCTTAAGCTCCAGAGAACGACAGAGAACAGAGACGTACTTCTGATAGCGCAAATTAATCCAGAAGAAGCCGTCTTGGACGATGACTTCTTTGTGATTGAGGATCCGCAGGAGAAAGTGGAGACAATTGGTGCTGCTTTCCAGCAAGTGTATAAGGTGAATGCTTGCACTCGCCCGAACCACGACCTGGAAAAAAAGGCCCTACTTCATCACTTCTACCTGAAGAATGATATTACTCATTGGCGATCCGAGAACTGTGGTTTCACCTGGTTTGATGACGATTTCTTAGCGAACGCTATAATCGCCGAAAGAACGGGTTCAAATCCCTTGCTCATCACGAAGGTAGAGCTCCAGCTCATCCTCAATTCAATAAAGAATAAAAAGTCAGCAGGTGTAAATGGCATACCCAACATAGTGTTAAGACATTTACCGACTGAAGCTATTGACATTTATACTACACTGTTCAACAACGCGCTGAATAATGCATATTATGCAGTGCGTTGGAGGACAGCTGTGGTGCATCCTCTCCCGAAAAAGGGAAAGGACAACTCCAACCCTTCAAATCTTCGTTCAATAAGTCTTCTTCCAAGCATCAGCAAGGTATTCGAGAAGGTAATCAATAGGGATCTGACTAAGTGGGCTGTGGACAACACAATAATTCCGGATAATCAGTTCGGGTTCAAGGCAGGACATGACTGTATTCATGCCGCGTCTAAGCTCGTTTCTGATATCCAATGGAACAAGTCCAAGAAACAATGCACGGGTGCTGTTCTGGTGGATTTAGAGAAAGCCTTCGACACCGTATGGTTAGAAGGGTTGTACCTAAAACTCAGCAGACTAGGCATCAGTAAGCCATTATTGTATATGCTTTATGATATGCTCAATGGTAGAAGGTTTGTTGTCAAAAGTGGCAATGTAACCTCTACCAGAATTTTCGAAATTAAAAACGGTCTTCAACAGGGAGCGATGAATTCGCCGATCCTCTTCAGCATTTATACCAGTGATCTGATAGGTAGCCTAACTAAAGCAATTGCGTATGCCGACGAACTGATTGCGTACAGAACGGCCCGAAAGGTTGAGGTTATTAAAATTCTCTTGCAGCGTGACTTCGAGAGGATTCAGCGATATTGCGACGACTGGAAACTGAAAATAAATGTCCAAAAGTCGGAGACAATTCTGTTCCGAACTCCGTTGGCTAAGGCCACGAGAGATACATGTAGGAATTGGCGCAAGATGGTTATTGTTGGGCCTGACCGATGGCCATTGGCGTGCAAAAGTGTAGTGAAGTACCTCGGTATCTGGTTGGACCAGTATTTGTATTTCGACAGACATATAAATGCTGCTCTGACCAGAGCCCGAGGAGCCCTCGCTCTGACGAAACGGCTGTTTTACAGCAGCCGGCTTGACCCCAGGGTGAAGATAATTTGCTACATGGCCCTCATACGGCCAATGCTAGTCTATGGTTGTCCTGTTTGGTTCAACCAGAATCTTCTTATTTGCATTATTATTCAAATGAGGTCTTATACAACGGAGCTCGGATCAACAGAATTGACAATTTCGTGATAAAACTTGTTCGGGGTCACATTGCGAGAGCTATGACTTCGAACAATAATTTGATTTTCGGGGCGTTCTATCCAAACGACGAATACTTCGGAATGGCACGCTTGATCGGCTTTATCCCACCAGAGGCATTCCTCTATTTAGACCAATGCGGCTTGATACAGGATAGATTGGCAGTACCGCTTATCTAGCACGTCAGGCGTAGAACCGTGGACCGGCGACTCTTGTACGAACGAGACGTCCTCGCCCGAGATGGAGCGGAGCTCCGGTTCAGTAGGGCTGTTTCCGAACAGGACCGTATTGATAGGAGAAAGCAGGAGAACCAGTTTTGGTGGCTAAATGAAACTAATATGGGGTAAACCGGGGAGGGGTATTTTTTGCCTTGGCCGGCTTACATACTTGTTTTTAGTCTTAGGTTAAGTAGATTAAGTAGAGTAGGGACGGTGGCACTATAATATAAAACATATAAAATAAAAAAAAATATATATTTATATATAGAAATTTACAAAAAATAAATTAAAAAAAAAAAAAAATTAATTAACAAAAAAAAAAGACAATTATGCATATAAAATGGACAAACAAAACGAAAGGGACATAGCTTTTGCCGCTGTGGTTGTTCTAGTTTTAAGTAGTTGGTAGGTGCCGAAAGCATTGGTTTTAAGTATTCGTGAATTTCTTAGAGCGCCCGTTTAGGGCCAGTAAGTTATATTTAAGTATCATTAAGTAGGCTAGTTTACTGAATTTTGTCTAGTATGTAAGTAGTTTTAAGTTAATAATGAATAAAAATTTGAATTAAAAAAAAAAAAAAAGCGCGGTCACGTTTCAGTTTGAGCGTCAAGGGTCGTGGGATCAAATCCTAGCTATGGGTGACTTTTTTTTTTTTATTAAAATTACGAGATTTTAAATAATAAATAAATAATTCCAATTTCATTTACAATTTCAATCAACTAAATGGGTCAATGAAATGTTTCAATGTTTTCTTAAATCACAAAAAAACATCAAATCTGTGAAAATAAATACAGTTTAAAAAAAACTAAAAAACACGCTTTTAAAGCACGTTAAACTAAAAAGTTAAAAATAAATATAGTTTGAAAAAACTAAAAAACACGCTTTTAAAGCACGTTAAACTAAAAAGTTAAAAATAAATATAGTTTGAAAAAAACTAAAAAACACGCTTTTAAAACCCATCATACTAAAAAAGCGGAAAATAATTTTTAATATAAGCTGAAAACAATAATGAACTTAAAATACAAGTGTTATTGTGAATAAGCGTGGGGCGCTCGATATATGAAAAAAAATATGGCCAATGCGCCCAACGCTTTTTCACAATAACACTTCTATTTTTAGTTCATTATTGTTTTCAGCTTATATTAAAAATTATTTTCCGCTTTTTTAGTATGATGGGTTTTAAAAGCGTGTTTTTTAGTTTTTTTCAAACTATATTTTTCGTATATCGAGCGCCCCATGCTTTTTTCACAACTAGTATTTGCCAAGTGTCGAAATTCGATACTTTTAAACTTTTAAATTTAAAAACAATTTTATTGAAAATATTGAAGGATCGACTAACATATGCAAATATATCTATATCTATATCTTCTATACTAATATTATAAAGAGGAAAGATTTATATTTTTGTATGTTTGTAATGAATAAACTCAAAAACTACTGGACCGATTGCAATCATTTTTTCACCATTAGAAAGCTGCATTATTCAGAAGTACCTTTACCGAAATATAAGGGTTATAGCACCTTTAGGTATCAAAAAACAAATTCTTAGTTTTTTCTTTTGTCAAAAATATAAATAAACACAAATAGAAAAAATAAACTATAATTTCTTTCAAAAAATGACGACTCTAGGACATGACACTGAAAACAAATTAGTGCATTACTTCCCATAATGCAATTTTGGTTCATTTGATTGGATTATAAGCCCATGAACTTAAAAATATTCCAGAAAAATGGTGGCCCATCGTCTATCGATTTTTGGTCCAGAAAAAAAGTAAGGTGAATTTCATGCATACAAACAGTCAAATAAGCACTTCAATGTTCACATTTAAATCTGAACTCACTTTGTACAGTAATCCATAAAAATAAAAACATTATGAACTTTTGGTTTACGTAAGACGGCCAAAAATCGTTAGACGTTGGGTCAGAATTTTTCTGGGATCAACGTAAAGGAGGAGTCAACGGACATACGACTTAATGTTTATCGTGGAATATAAGATATCATTTAGACTTCGGTCAATACATAAGGGTCCTTATATTTTTAGACTAACGTTTTTTGACAGATATTTGAGAGTAAATTAACACAATCAATAGAAAGAAAAATTTTAAATATTAATCCAAAAACCTATCTTTAAGCGCTCATCATTTCAAAGATCGGTTTTAAGACGTTATTTCAGCCAAAACATATATATGTAGTTAAATGAAATTAATTATTACTTATGTTTTAAAAAACTTTATTACAATTCAATGGTCGATGGAAGACTAAATCTTAATTCTAATTCGAATACCAAGTATCCGCAATAAAATTAAAAGTCATCAATAGGAGAGATAAACATTCGTTAGTTGGATATGAGACATAATCATTTATTCGTGGGAATGTGATATTCCTGTTGATCTCATATGTATCATGATATTCAACGGATGTTTATATCTGCTATTGGACTAAGCTTCGTACTTTTTATTTATGTGACATATGATATATATTTAGCTCCTTGATATAATTTTTTGGTTTTCTAAATTTATTGAATCTGTACAATATAGCTACCGTTTAAAATTCTTGTTTTATTTTCACAATCATAATTTTCCTTTATAGTTATCAATAAAAAGTAAATTGTTATTTGTTCCATACTTGTTTTAGTGTTGAAAATATAAGTACAATTTGCATTCATAGAATTTATTAAATTAGAAATACAGGATGTATCAGATAGTTTTTCGATTTGATTTTGTTTACATACATATGAATATTTCTTGAATTTTTAAACATTTTTCTTTTATACCATACATTTTCTGTTTGTTAACTAATATGTCCAAGTACGGAATTAAAAATTGTTTATTATGTTTTGTGATTGGCCTTAATTTTAAATGGTTATAAATTTCGTTTGTAGTTATAGGAAATAAAATAATATAAAGAATTACTTCGCCTTTAATTGCAATTGAAGGAGTTGCATAATTTAATGCTTCAGCATCATTACTGTAAGGTAAATTTTGTATTTCATTTAAAATTGGGTCATGTCTTTTTTACTGAGAAGTTTAGAATTTATTTATTTATTTCAAAAAAATAACTTACAAATAAATTTATAAATTATTACAAATAAAGGACATCCGGGCAATAAAAACCATAGATGTCGTTCAGGAGAATAAAAGGAAAAAAATTTAAGTTTTCAATACAATTAGTGAGATTATTTTAAAGTTACATTAATTGAGGTATAAGCGGCTGTCTATATGTCTTTAAATACATTATTCAAACGTGTGGCTGCTTTGATGCGGTGTATGGTTTTTATATCGGTGGGACTCAGGATTATGGTCAACTGTTTCTGCTTGTGTTCAAGGGATTCGAATTCTGTTATTAGATGAGAAATAGGGCATTAAGTGAAGATATGCCATACTGAAAGGTCTTCTCTGCAATTTGTGCACATCTGTGGTGGTTCATTTCTATAGTAGTGTTTACTTGAAAAAATAGTTTTTCCAACTCTAACTCGAAATATTGTAATACATTCCTCTAGTATAGGCTTTGTTATAGGGAGTTCGGTGGTGAGTTTGATGATGTTTTCGGAGAAAATTATTTTTATTTAGCCAAGAGTTTAAAAGTTCTTCTTGCTCGTGAATTCTGAATATTTTCCTGATGATGTGACCTATATTAGGAAAGTCTTTTATGTAGGGATAATTAAACACTTCTTTTGCAGCTTTATCGGCAGCTTCGTTCCCTTTAATACCTACGTGCCCTGGTACCCATGCCAGGGTGATGTAGGGGTGGTTGTAGAGTATACATCTGATGTGTTCAAGGGAAGAGCAGTTATGATTATGATTCTTAATTCCATTAAGAATACTTAATGAGTCAGTACAAATCAATGTTTTATTCGTCCAGGTTTTGCAAGAGTTAGAGTTTTTAACAATGCAGTTAATTCAGCTATGTAGCTTCCAGCAGCGTCTGGAAGGGTACCTTGAAAGATGGGTATGACTTCGTTGTTAGTACCAATTTCGATGACTGCATAGGAAGAGTTTTCATTTTTGTAAGATCCATCCGTATACAGGATTCTTTCTGGCTTAATGCTTTCTATTATCTCTCGGTGGAGCATTTGAAACTCTAAGTTTGTTGTACTTCCTTTTTTGTATCTTGACAGGCTGGTGTTGATGTCTAGTCGATGTCTTTTCCAGGGGGAGGTGAAGAACCGGAGTATGTCACAAATTCTGGTGGGACACATCCGAGATTAGAAACCGAAGTTAAAATTTGACTTAGCGAAGATATCGAAGATTTTCTATTTTGTTTTTCGCGGCTTAGAGTTTCTCGTGATGCTGTGTGAAGTGGGTGGGTCGGGTTTGTTAGCGCTTTACTAATTAAATTTACAGCTCTTTTTTGGCCTAATTTCTTCGTTGTTGTGAAACCAGCTTCAACTCTGAGTGATACAATGGGTGTTGATTTTAGTGCTCCGGTTGATGTTCTGTAACATTCGTTTATTGCTGTGTCGATTTTCGTAAGATTTTTTTTTGTAGTCCACATGGAGAGGGTGATTCCGTGCTGAAGGGTACCTTCGACCATGGTTTTGGTTATTTTTAAAGCGGTTTCGACATGTGGTCCTTTTCGACGTGAACATATCATTTTTAAGGCGTTGTTTCTGTTTTTAAGTTGATGAATCATATTTTTAATGTGAAGGCCCCATTCCATGTTGTTGGTGAAAGTAATTCCGAGGATTCGAAGTTCTTTTTTGAGAATGACGTTGTAATTTCGTATAACTAGGGGCTGGGCGGATGCTGTACACTTCTCTTTTCGGCAAAGGTGGAGAGCCTCTATTTTGGAAGGAGGTATAATTGCTCCTGTTTTTTGTGTCCACCTATGTATAACATCATCTGCCGATTTTAATATGGAATTTACTTGAGATGGGTGTCCGGAAGCTATGATGTAAATATTGTCAACATAAATACCTACGAAATCTAGGTTTTGTTTTGGTTGTGCAAGTTCTGAGATGAGTGAATCTATGTATGTATTGTAGAGATATACTGAGAGGGGTGAGCCTTGGGGTATACCATTTTCTAGTTTGGTCTTTGTTGAGGTGTATCCATCGATTTTAACGCTAAAGGTTCTTGATAATAGAAATGATAAGATAACTTTTAAAATTTGCTTAGGAACACTCCATTTGTGTAGCTGCTCTATTATTGGGAAAAACGTTACTCGACCAAAAGCTTTCTCAAGGTCAGACGACATTACTACACTATGCTTATATGATGAGAGATTGTCTGACAGTTTGTGTTCCATCAGATGTGTTAATGATTGAACTCCTCTATTCGCCCTAAAAGCATGTTGTTCGTTGCTCATAGTTTTGTCTATCAGCCAGCCTATTCGTCGTCCTATAATTTTTTCAAAAATTTTAGGGAGAATAGGTAGAAGGGATATTGGGCGATATCCTCCTATTTTGTGATAATTGCGAGAGTTTTTAGGTATTGGCTTGAGTATGGCTTTCTTCCAATCATGAGGAAAGATACCAGTCCGAAGAATGTCATTACAGAGGGAGCAAATCCGGTTCTTTAGATTGTCATCTTCTGCTTTGATCATATTATAGGTGATTTTGTCATCTCCGGGAGTGTTTCCTTTGAGCATTTGTAGTGAAGTATCAAATTCAATACGGGAAATATTCTCCTTAAGTTCTAAACAGATGTTATCTTGAGCGGGAAAGTTATTTAAGTCCAGAGCAAGATTCCTATTAATAACGGTTTCAGGAAAGGAGATGTTTTCGCTATAGCGTCCCATGTTTTTAAAAAAGCCTTGGATATCGTTTCTGGGTCGTGTTCTAGACAGTTGTTTAAGAAGATGTAGGGAAATTGTGGGGTGTTGTGTGAGGCCCTTACAGATTCGATTCTGTTCCATAGAGTTTTAGAGTCTAAATTTGGATCCATTGTGTTAACAAAGTTTTCCCATGACAGTCTTTTCGCTTTTAGGGATTCATATTTAACTTTTGCACTTGCTTTTCTATATGCAACGCAATTCGGAGTTGTCGGAGATTTTCTATCTAAACTCCAGGTTTTGTTTTTAACTTTTACTAGTGATGCTATTTCTTTGTTAAACCATATTGGTTTTGGTTTAGTATTTTGTGGCTTGATTTTTGTTGTTGGAATTGATTTAGCTGCTGCGTATCTTACGATTTTCTTAATTTTGGCTGCTTCTTGGTTGGTGTTGTTTGAAGTTGGGATGGTAGTAGACAATGAGTTGGTTATTAGTCTGAAAATTTTCCAGTTAGCCTGAGATTCCTTAAATCTTATAGATCTGTTTCGTTTATTCCTTTCATGGGTTCGTACTAAAATTGGAATGTGGTCTTTATTTTCCCCATTCGGAAGGACTTCCAAATGAAGGAGCGGAGCTAAGTCTTCAGATGCTAGTGAAATATCGACGGCAGTGAAGGTGTTCCTAGTATTAAAGAGCGTGGGTGAACCGTCATTTAAAACAACGAAATTTTGATCGTTGGCAAAGTTTTCGAATATTGTTCCTATTGTGTTGTTAGTATTAGAGCACCAAATGGTGTTTTTGGCATTGACATCGCCTAAAACTAGGTGATGTTTGTTGTCATCGATTTTTATGTCCTTAAGTATTTCATTTGTTACGTTTGTTTCATGTTTTCTATATATGTTAGTTAGTACAATTGGTTTTTTTTGCTGGGATTTCGATGGATTAAAAGAAAAAATTTGAGGTTGAAGTGCTGTGGTACGAAATAGGAATATTATTTTTAACTAAAAAGCCTATTCCTGATTTGCTGTATTCGTAATTTTTATTGTAATGGAATGGTTTATAATTTTTGAGTTTAAACATATGGGCGCTTGAAGAGATGATATGTGCAATAATATCTGGATCGTATTTGGAGATTAAAAATTCTAAAGCATGTTTGTTGTTTGTATAGCCCTGTATGTTCCATTGGAGAATAATGAAATCATTATTCAACAAGGTCATTGTTTTTTAATATTTTTGTGGTTCGTGTGGTAATGTTGGAGTAGACTGTACTTTGAGTGGTGTTGAGTGTTTGAGTGTAATTGAGTTAGTGGGTGAATTTGAGTTATTGAGTTTGGTTGGGTTATAGGTGTGATTGAGTTTTTTTGCGTGGTTGAGTTGATTTTTGGTTAGCTTGTGTTAGATTAGAGGGTGATGGAAATAAATTGTGCATTTCTTTGTCTGATTTGGATAGTGATGACAGTAGTTCTTCATTAGTTTGGTTGTGTTTGAGTGATTTAGAGGTTAAAGAGCTGATAGAACTATCAACTGATCTAAGCTCTTCCATTAGACTTGGGTTGTCTCTTCTGATAATTTCTTCTGAGTAGGAGTTTATTTCGTGTGGATGTACATTGTTGGTTATGATGTTGTTATTTGGTGTATTTAGAGTTGGTGTGGCTGGTAAAGTGGGGAGATTCTTTGAAAGAGATTTCTCTTTTTCAATTTTCTGTTTAATGATTTCGGCCATAGTGGGACTAGCGGAATTTCTCTTTTTAGGTGGCTGCAGCTGGTGTAGGTTAGGATTGTCGTTGAAAATTTGCCAAGCTTCACATACAGTGCATCGCCGATCGGTTTTGATTTTATTGACAGACTTATACCTGAGGAAGGAGGGGCAAGAGGGATCGTATGACGTGTGACTGTTGATGTTACAATTGATACAGAGAATTTGAGTACATGCCTCGCTATGAGGTGGAAGACAACAGTTTTTACAGGGAAGTGAATTTGTACACCGATTTTTCGTGTGACCAAGCTTTTGGCAGTTAATACATCGCATCGACTTTTGTATGTACTCTTCTACTTTGCATACAAGCCATCCTATTTTTACTTCATGAGGACGTCGAATTTGGTCAAAAGTAAGAACGGCAGTTCCGGTTGGAACTAAAGAATCTCCTTCTCTCTTCATCATTTTACGAACGTCAATAACTTTGTATTTTTTATATTTTTAATTAGTTTAGTTTAGTTTAATGTTTTGGATTAGTTTAGAATAAATTCTGCCCTGGATTAAGTTAAGACCTACGTGGTTGGTGGCTTTTATTGGGATGGAATCTATAAGTTTGGATTTGATAAATTTATCTGCTGTAGTAATGTTGAGTACTTTGAGCAGTAGATCTCCAGATCTCATAGACTTAACCTCTAAAACTTCTTTGGAAATATGTTCTAGTCCACGGTTAATCCTAATAGGATTGTGGGACGAAAGTTTTCAGAATTTTGTTCGTCCTTTTCTAAACCTGTGATAACAATATAACGAGGAGTATTTTCGTCATTTTGTGTATTCGGTAGTGTAGGGAAATTTTCAGTGTTGTGCTTTCTTTTTTGTTTTTTGCTTCGGCTCAGTACAACTTCGGATTCGAGTATACCGAACGAGTTTTGGTAAGGGGGATCCGTCCCCCCGTCCATGTTTGTGAATTATTTAAGAGCAGATAAGATCTGATACTCTTTTTAATGGAAATAACGGAGAGATAAAAAACAATTGTGGCTTACTCACCAATGTTGAAAATCAAGTTAATTTAGTAGCAAGAATTAAATTAAATGTTAAACAATAGCACTTTAACTTTGATACGTCTATACACGGCGATTGCCTGGTACGAACTGGTTTAGAATTTATTATTCCCTGTTTTGCCCAATGTATTGCATTAGAAATCTCTTCTAATTCTTCTTTTAACATTAGTAATTTATTGAAAATTGACTAAACAAAGTTTTCTGTGGGAATTTCATTAAATTTCTTTAAAATGAATTTATAATTTTCTATTACCAATCCAATTAATGGATCTTCTATTACGATGGGGTAGTAATAATTGTAGTTCTTTTTCTATTTTGTTTTGTAGAAATAATATTTGCTGTTTTACTGGCGATGAATTGTTAATTTTTAGTTAAATGATTGGAAGCGACGATCTTTGAACGGTAATAAAATCTGTGAGGTTTATCAAATGAATTATTTTGAAGCTGCCTTCTGTAATTTTTCCTTGTCCTATTTTTAATGATATTATGGGGTAGTTACTGTATTCGTAGATATATATGTCCGCAAATGTAAATTTTATACAGATAGCGATAGATCTGAAAAGAAATATAATTAATCGTTTTTTAATATTTGTTTTATGTATTTTCCTTCCAGTCATAGTTGTTATTGTTACTCTATGATCATCTTTTACTATTTCTTTAATAAATTTTTGTTTTAATTTTCTCTTTCTTCCTGGTGCTTTTACATAAATAATATCTCCGGGTTTATATTTCTTTGGTTTTTCCCTATATTTATTTTCATAGTTTAACCTTTGTTGCTGGATTATTTCTATTAAATCTTTAGTTCTTATGTTTGTTTCTTCTCTGGCTTTGTTTAATTCTTCTAAGGAGTTTGATGGTTTTCTTCCAAAAAATATATTTGCGTCAGTTTCCTTTACTGTGGAATGTATTGTGTTGTTGTATTTGTCTGTTGCTATTGTTGCTAGTTCCTTAATTGGCGTTGAATTGTATTCTTTTTGTATGCACCGTATTATTTCTTGAATTGTGGAGTGCACTCGTTCCACCTGTCCATTTACTTCAATTCTGCTTGAAGGTGTCAAATAAATGTTAATACCTAAATTTGATAAAAAGTCTGTTATGATTGGGCTGGTCAAAGCTTTGTCCCTATCCATTACTAGGAGCTTAGGAGTCGTATAATAGTATATGAGTTCAAATACTTTGTCTTTAAGATAAACTGCAGATTTGTTTTCTATGGGAAATATTTTTGTAAACTTAGAAAATGTATCTATTGATGTGAGAAATAGTTGGCCGTCTAGTTCAATAATGTCAATGTGAACTATTTCAGTTCGGTAAGTTGGAATAGGAGTTCTCTGAAGTTCTTTTTGTGATGGATGACGGTCATATTTATTTTCCTTGCATATTTTGCAATTTAAAATTTTTTTTTTTATTTTCATGTTCATGTGTGGAAAGTAATAATTTTGGATTATTTTTTATTTATTTTCTTTTACACATCTATGAGCTTTCCTATGCTCTTGATGAATTAATTCTACAATTTGTTCTTCGTATTTACCATTCTGTATTTTCTTTCGCCATCCTTATGCAGTTTTTTTGGTACAATCCAAATAGGAGCGTTGTATGGTGAAGTTGAAGGTCTGATAACATTGTCTCTTAATAATTTATTAATTTATTTGTCTACTTCTTGTCTCATACATACTGGATATAGATATAATTTTGCATATATAGGAGTGTCTACACAAGTTTTGATTTCTGCTCTAATGTTTGTTACGGCAGTGATTTTATCATCGGGTTTTGTAAAAACGTGCGAAAATGTATTTAAAGTACAATTGAATTCCTGTCTTTGTAAAGAGTTGAGTAAATCGTTATTTAAAACTGAATTGACATCTATTGACTGTCTTATCTCTAAAGGTATAGTAATTCCTGGATGGATAGTTAGAATAGAAGTTGTCTAGGTGGTTGAAGGCTTGGTATAGTTTGAATATTATTAAATTTCCGTGGAAGTACCATTGGAGGAGCTAGAGAATTGTGAGGAACTACTATTGGATTTGTAGTATTAGTTCGTGTAAAATTTGTTGCTCTATAACTCATATTTTGTAATTCAAAACAAGCTGAATATGCTTCAGGTAATGAATAAGGATTTTTTATGGCAATAAGTTTTGAAAGATCGCCGTTAAGGCCTCTTATAAAGGTATCTAATGCACGATTTCGATGACCCTCAATTGTATTTGCCATTGACTCTGAGCTTAAGTACTCAGTTTGGACTTTGTTAATTATTAATGTTAGTTGGTGATTTACTTCACCAAAGAATTCGTCAATACTTTTTCTTCCCTGATAAAGAGAATATAATTGATATTCCAATGTCCTTATACCACGTTTATCAGCGTAGTGCAATGATAAACATTTCTTAATCGATCCCCAATCCTCGTCGGGTATATTAGATGCCACTAAAGCTGTGTCAGCTTCATCTTTAATTTTTTGTCGTATAGACCGAATGATTGCTCTGAAGAGCGGTTTCGTTTTAATTATTTTATAGTCTTCTAAGACATTTTCTACAGATTTAACCCATGAAGCGTATTTGGTAGGGTCGCCATTAAAACACCTTATTTCCTTAACTGGGTCTGGAATTCTACTTTGTGATAGCAAGTCAGGTTCGTTACTTGGTCTTGCCAAAACTTCTGGTTCATTATATATTATATTTTGTTGGGATTGTAAGATTAAGAACTGCCTTTGTAATTCAGATGTTGCTCTGATAGAAGCATTGACAGAACCTGTCAAATTTACAATGTCTGATTGCAACTGATCCAAGGTACCCTGTACTGACATTTTTGTTTATTTTTGTATACTATAATAATTATATACGGGTATGACTATGATATATGTATAATAATATAATAAAATAATTAAATATATTTGTAATTCAGAGCAAAAATTATTTAATATAATCAGAAATTTATCACCCAATTTAGATAATGAGTTTGTAAAGTTGATTTTACTGGAACTCGACACTCCGGATAATGTTATAAATGTTGTTCACCAATGATATTTTGTTCTTTTTTTTAGATTTTCTTCAATTTCACTTTCTTATTTCCTTCAATTATTTGTTTGCACTTTCTGCATTTTATTTCGTATTTTTTTTTTGTTATTTTGTATTTTGTATTTATTTCAACTTTTAACTTTGCCTTCCTTTTTTTCTTTTTTTTTTTACTTGGTTATTGATTAATTATTTAAACTTACACTAAAATAATGTTCCTAGTCATGTTAATGACTTAAGCGAAACAACGCCGCAAGGAATAAGTCCTATTTTTGAGGTGAGAGAAATTTCTTCCTTCACACACTATTGAACCAAGTATAGTTTACGTTGTTCAAGCCGAGTTGTTCCTTTTTCTTTGCAAATTTAAAATTCTTTGCGCACTACTATTTGCTCGGATTCCTCTTGAAACAATTATTCACTTTTACTTTAACTGAGGTTTGTTCCTCAGACGCACGTTTCCGCACAAGATTTATTAAGTGTTTTTTACGAAAACTACTGTCCCTGCTGCTCGGGCGACAGTTAAATGAAATTAATTATTACTTATGTTTTAAAAAACTTTATTATAATTCAATGGTCGATGGAAGACTAAATCTTAATTCTAATTCGAATACCAAGTATCCGCAATAAAATTAAAAGTCATCAATAGGAGAGATAAACATTCGTTAGTTGGATATGAGACATAATCATTTATTCGTGGGAATGTGATATTCCTGATGATCTCATAGGTATCATTATATTCAACGGATGTTTATATCTGCAATTGGACTAAGCTTCGTACTGTTATGTTTATGTGACATATGATATACATTTAACTATTTACATATGTATATACTAGCTTTTTCCCTAGGCTTCGCTAGCGTTCAATTCGTAGTAACACGGTTCCCCTTTTTTCATTTGGAACACAGAAGAGAACTGGGAACAGAATATTATTTTAAACGCTACTGTACACGCTAAGTTCACCACATACACCTTTAAGCCTAGTACGCAGATCTGTAAAAAAATGTATCTGTACAATCTTAATCTCTACAAGATGCCCACGCAAAAGTTTGAAATTGGAGAAATAAAAACATCTATCAGGGATGGACTTTTCTATTGGTGATTATAAGGCTCAACTGTATAACCCTTTATATTTATTAGGAATATTATTTTTGCGAATGAGTATATCTTGAATTTTTTTTTGTCAAGTTTTTAGTTTACTTTTATTTTCGGTAAAATGTCTCGTAAATATTTGGTTGAAATCATATTGAAACTTGTTACTTGATTCATATCTAAACAATAAGTATGAACAAATCACTTCACTTTCTTTAAGAGAAATATAATAAAACTACATAACATGAGAATGATAATGCTTTTGTCTGTCGTTTTACGTTTCCTTTCATGTTTTTTGTTACATATAGCAAATACACATTTTTTTCAAAATTTTGTTTTCACAGGAGTTTTACTTTCTTATTGTATTTAAATCTTGTATAAGTTTTCTACATGTTTTTCTTGAATTCAGTCTCCGAATTATTATTTTATACTTATTTTCAAAATAAACTTTTATAAAAAGCAATTATTTCGAAAAATAAGAAATTGCTGTTATGGTTGCGATCAAAAATAACTCTATCCCAGTTGCAATGGATTTGTGTTTGTGAGAGCTGTCAAAATTTGTCTCGCAAAATAATGATTAGAACATTATTTTCGCGGACAAACCAGGTGGAGACTTTTTATGCCTGTTTGGTAATTTGAAAAGTATCGTTTACCTTGTTTTTTTTTCATCTGGTTTTTGGCAGCAAAATGTGAAAATTACACTTTGCTAAACACACCTTTCCAGCCAAACGTCATAGTTTTGCACGCGAACATCGTACTGCCTAGAAAAAAACCTGAGACAAAATTTGTCGTGGGACAAAAAATGTATGAGAGACAAAATTTTTCCCTATCTGCGTACTAAGGCCACTTTGCTAAAGTGGATTTCTTTCTCACTGAGTGGGAACTAATTCCCTCAGTGGACTAGGTTCCCGGGGACTTAGTTCCCTGCACCGTCTTTGTGTGCGTGTGTAGTACGTTCGAGATACCATTTTTCGTCCACGGTATCTCAAGAACGAGAAGAGGTATCGCTTCCAACTAAATTTTGTTCGACAGGTTATAACTTCAAAAGAACCTGAAAGGACTTTCATAAGTTTCAGTTTTTTCATGATAGCAGTTTTAAAATTTTGGTTGGTCGCAATGAATGATTCTATTGACTTCAAATAAATTTTATTTCATGCAATGTAATGCGATACAGATTTGGTATACATTTGGAAAAAGTTCAACATACCGTTATTTTTTTTTTAATTGAAAAACTACAAATAAAAATGTCTCGCTAAAATATACAATTAAGGAAAAATGATATTATTTTCAAAACAATTTTCTACAATTTGAAGTGACGGCTTTGACATCTGATAAATTTTAGGAAAAAATTCAATTCAAATTCAGATTTTTAAAAAAAAAAGAAAAAAGTACAAAAAAATCAACAAAAAGTTAATAAAAAATGTATTTTGACTTGAATATCTCGACAATAAGCAATGATATTGACTTCAAATATATTAAAATTTATACAAAATACAACTATTAATATTTTCTATTTTTAAACATATTGAATTGACGGTTTTTGTACAAAAAATAAAACATAAAACTAACATTTTCCGAAAATTATCAAAAGTTGTTTCTTGACCTGAATGTGTGGTGGTAAAGTGGTAAAGCATTTAAACTTCAAACACAAATAATCATATACAGATGTCTCACGCTTATGGAGAAGAATGACCTATGAAATGAAAAAAGCTTTATTTTTAAAAGCCTTAAATAAGATCTTTTCCTACAAAATCAAAGCTCTTTCTGGAATATTTTGTTTCTCTACTCTGCCACTCTTTTCTATTCTTTTTACCCCTTTCGAGATTATTTGTTTTTGTTTGTGGATTCGTTGCTTGCTTTTTTGTAAATTAATTTATATTCGACTACATCGAAATAAAAAAAATATTTATTTAAAATATTTTTTATTTATTTTTTTATTTTATTAACATAATTTTATCAACCGGCAGCGATTCCGCCTTCGAAAAGAATACATACATTTTCCTTAAAATCTAAAGCTTAAATAGTAAATAACCTGCAAACACAAGCACTTTTACCTGGCTACTCGTTCCCACAGGTCAACACTCGTGGCGGATGCAACTAGACACTTTGTTTTGTAGACGCGTTGTCAGCATGATGTTATGGGAACATTGGGTATTTGGATTATTATATTTTCCAACTTATTTGTCGTTAACTTGTATAGTCTTCCATCTCAGGTATATTTTTCTTTGTGCTACGACCAAGGCAAGACAAGTGATGGTTTTTTTGTTATGCTCTTGTTGTTGTATTTGCGTCTATAATTTGTAAGGTCGTCTCAGATTTAAGACAAAATAAAAGTAGAAGCGATTGAATGTGTTGATTTACACACATGTATGTATTGTATAATACATAATATTGTGAATTGGTTGGTTTGACTTTGTAGGCTAGGACAGATTTTTCATTCTGGAATGAATATTTGAAAGATTTTGGTTCCTAGGAATTAATTTTGTTAAAATGAATGAATATAATAATAATAAAACACGAATTTTATTTTCCTGTAAGTCGGTAGGTATATTTTTAAATAGAAAAATAATAATCAGTTAGGTACCTGCTTTAAAATTTTTTTTATTTATTAATTTTGACCAAATATATAAATGTGACAAAAAAAAATATTTTGTGATTATATATTTATTTGTCTTTACCACAAAAAAAATTTTAATAAAAAAAAATATTGTGTTAGTCGTTTGAGTGGTAAGACTTTGTAAGCCATATTTGGCTTCGTATGCAGCAAGGGATTATAAAACTACCTACACATTTTGTTTTGTAATCTCTTCTCGTGATGTGCATTATTGTTTTAGGCTATTTTGTTTTTGGTTAGAAAAATGGAGCCGCGTAATTTTTATGGAGGATAGTCATTGGTAAATCCCATTCCTCATATGAAATATGTATTTGTTTTATACCTAACCCCTATTGCATGCGAAGCCAAATTTGGCTTCTATTCTTATTATTTAAACATAATTTTTTTATGATTTTTGAATAAAAGATGTCTTAAAACATCCCAAAGAAGCAATTTTTAAAGTTTCTGTATAAAAAAATAATTCATGCAGTAGAGGGTTAACAATACAAAAAAATAGTTACAAGTAGGTACCTCTGTACATATGCATGTAAATACATGCAAACATGTACATACATACATTTGTATGTAAGTATTTCATAAGTTATAAGTAGGTAGGGCTTTTGGGTAGGTTAACTTAAAAAAGTTGGTAGCGATCTTGCTACATAAAATAATTAGGTACCTCCTACATACGTAAAAAATACGAATGCAGAAGTGGTCAAGTCAAAATATTTCTTAGTCTTTTTGAATGAATAAAATGTAGACAATTTAAATGTTGATACACATACATACATAAGTAGGTAGGTACCTTTTATTTTTATTTTTATTTTTATATTGATAAATTTTAAAAATGTTCTGCTCTTAACCTACTTCATTGATGGCAATTAATGCATAATAACTGGGGACTAATTTTAATACATAATTATGTTAGTGTATTTGAACAATTTTATAATCGGTTGAAATTCATTTTTTACATGTGTTTTAAGGAATTAAAACGTACTTATGTACACATTATGTATTATGTAACTACAAACAAATTATAGAAGATGAATTCATTAAGAACTTATTAAAATTGTATTTTAGATGTGTTATGATTGTTAAAATATAATTTTACATCCAATAGTGAAAACCAATGATTTAAAAAAACTAAATCACCCACAATAATGATGTATGTATCAATCAACAGTTTCCTTTAATGAAATAGTTTCCAGGGGACACGAACGTGGACTTTGTTTTTCACTACCTCAGCTCAACATGTGTAACCCGTCTACATACCAATTGACTTCAAATTATATATTTTCTTACTAAATCAGAACCAAAAGATTGCAATTCTGTTTCGCAGTTACATCTCGTACATCCCAATAAGAAATATGTATCTACAATGTACACATCTGCAAAAAATAACAAACCCGACTAGTGATACAAAAACAATACATCCCAAGATCCCATACTATAGAAGAAATACAAATAAACAGAAAACATTTTTTTTCTATCAAGAAAAAGAAATATTCTTCAATAGGAGAAGATCTCTATACTGGAGTTGCCACAGTAACACAATTTTATCCCGGAATATTCTTTTTTTCCTTTTTGATTTAAGGACATATTTTTTATTGACCTACTGTTCCATAGTTCTTTCACCTTAAAAAAATCATTTCCTTAAAAAAAGGCAATGTATCAAATTGTAAAGTTTAATAAACCTATTTACATTTTGTTTTGAAAATAAATGTTTTTGCTAAAAGGACTTATTTTTCTTCGTGAGCAATTCATATATAACTTGCCCTGAGGCAACACTGCTTTCTGCAATCCAAATCATCAACTTCCAAAATCCTTCCCCACATTGACGTAGATAGATACCTACAAATGCAATACAAGTAGAATTATCCAGCCAAGCAGGCGCCTGTCAAAGAATGTATACAGGAATACAACAACAATATTCACACAAGAAAAAGATGAAAAAAGAATATAAATAAACATATCTCGGAAAAGAAGTGAATCAACAAAAATAACAATGAGAAAAAGGGATGTGTGATATTTTTTGTGCCACATTCTTATGAGACGGAGAAATTCATTGAAAAGCTTTACATTTTGTCAGTTTCTTCTTTTGGCCTCTCTTCATTTGAACTTTGAAAGTTGTCGCTCTGAATTTTTTTTATTTTTGTAGTTTTGTCAGCTGATATTTTGTCGGCTAATAAAATTTCTTAGGACATTTTTTTGTATGGGGATGAGACATCTGTATATGATTATTTGTGCTTCAAATTTATTTTATTTTTCGCATAATACAAACTGGTTACATATATGGTACATTTTTATAAGGAAAATTTAGTTTGCCGTTTAGATACTCAGGTAGTTTTGTTTTAAATAAGAGTTAGAAGTATTTTAGTGATCGAAATTTCAATAGATTATTCGGACTTCAACCAAATATTTGATTAGGAAACAGAGGAACGTGATCAAATTTGCGAAGATTATATACAAAACGGGTGATGTTATTAAAGACTACTCTAATTTTTCTAGACGTTCGGTCGCATAGTACAAGTCGTTAAAAACTTCACAACAGTAATGTAGCACTGGAAGAAAAGGGATCTTTGCTAACAGAAGCTCAGTCATCACGGAAGAGCTTTAAGGACTGGATAATCACACACGTTTGGATAGGGATGAAAAAATCATTAACACTAACAATTCTTAATATAATACGCATAAAACTGTCCCATTTTTTGTCCAAACATATTTAATTCCCACTGTAGCTTTTAACGACAATGCAGAGCTTTCAAATTATCAAAAATGAGAAAGACTTATGGAAAAAGAAAAGAGTGCGGATGAAATCAAACATCCTATCTTCACTGTACTGACAATTTATAAAAGACAAACTAAGTTTCACATTCAATATTTTTTGCGATAAGAACATAGATTTGTTTCTTGTGATATTCTTTAAGCGAAACAATTTCGGCATGTACCATATCAAAAGTTACAGTTACCTGGTGACAGCGAAGCGATGATGCTGGAGGAGGCGGTAGAATCGGTAGAAGAGGAGGTCGTGGTGGCGGTGGCAGCGGTTGAGACTGAGGCAGTGGAGGCCGTGTTGATAAAACTGGTGGTGTTGTTGAAAAGAAAGGCGGCTGTGGTGGTAGGAGTTTTGTCGGTGTAAGATGCCTTTTATGATGAGATTTGTTTCAGTGCGTTTCCTGTTGGAAGTGGTTGTGAGTACCAGATGCAGAGCGAGGTGGAGGGCTGAATTGAGAAGACGACAAGTGTTTTCTCCAGACAAAGAGTCTCGCCGTTGAATGCTGCAAGCAGAACACCTCCAGGCTTTGTTTGTCTTTTTAAAGAAATCAAGTTCATTTGCTGTTAATTTAGCATGAAAAAACATGTGTGCAATCACTGCACTCCCCGAGTGGCACAGATTTGAGTTTTGTGACTAAAATCTTACTAAAAGGGTAACATAAAGGTAACACTATAGTTCTAAAAGACTATTTTGGCAAAAAAAGCAGAAATATTAGTAACATATAGGCTTAAACACAAATGAAGGGTCCAGAGGAAAAACGGCACATGTCATTTGAAAACAATTTCGAGAAAAATTGATAGTAAGGTTTACTTACTCACACAGGCTAATATAGAAGAAAAAATAAAAATTCAAAAACACAGTTTTTTAGCCCATCATTTCCTTAGATCCAAACAAAAATTTAATGTTCATTCCATGGATAAACAGATTTAATAACAAATATTTTAATGAATAAGGGACGTGACTTGTGCCGTTTTTCCCCTTTAATCAAGTAGAAAACTAAATTAAAAGTTTGCTTAATATACCAGCTAAATTAAAAAGAAATTCTAAAATTCTAAAAATACATAGTTTTATAACCGATAAAAACAGTTTTAGTAGCAGTAAAAAAAATAAATTTGTTTTAATGAATAAATTAAATACGATTAAATATATGTAAATAATTTTTGGAATTAATACTATGGGACTTGTGTCGTTTTTCCCTTTTGATCAATTGTCCATCGGTGGGACCATGAACGAAATAATCGTCACTTTTGAATTTACTTTCAATTATTTGGGAGAAAGATTTGTAAGAAATCAGTTTATCTTGTGTAATTTACTAATATTTAGGTCTTCAGGCAGGTAGGTACATTTATTTAGAAGTTTTGAGATTTGGTGGCTTTAAGCTTTTTGATGCAGATAATCACATTCTATGACCTTCAACAAACCCTTGGTGGTTTAAGAACGAGGTACTCTTTTAAATTTTTGGCTGCTAATCGCACTCAATATAATACCATAATTTAGTCCATTTAACATGGACTTGTGCCGTTCTTCCTCTGTATGGCTTTTTTTAAAAACAGTTTTTTTAGGGAGAATATCACTTTTTTAGAAAAAGGGAATAGAACATCCCTACAAGATGGCATCATAAGGTTAATTTTGAAAAAAAATGGAATTGTGCCGTTTTCCCCTCTATCCTTCAAATGTGTTGCTACTAAAAATTTTAATATAACAAAGAAGTAACACTCCAGTTTCACTGTTACTGATCTTAACATTTACTTTACAAGTTACTCAATTGCAACTAATTTGTTGCTTCCATTTTTTCCCATTTCACAAGTCAGAACTTAAGTAACAAGGAAGTAGCACACTAGTGACCTTCATATATTCAAAAATTTAATCTTATGTTTGAACCCTGATCTAAATTAACAAAAAAGTAACTATTATGTAACATATAAACTACTTAAGTAAAACAAAAAATTATTAATAATATTTGAAACAAATACCTCACATGTAGCGTTGCAATCGTTTGAGTTTCTTTTTTCTTTACGAACATAATCTTGAGTGAAGAATTATGAAACCATAAAAAATCAACACACAACGCAGAATAAAAAGAACAAAAGAAGGGCTGTGCACTGTGCGATAGATATTGTCGTAGGAATAGTACGCAGTGATGATAGGGGATAAAACGAATATGCGTTGAGCAATGTGTATGAAAACCTGCGCAGTGAGCATGAGCTAGCTCGAGTATATCTTTTCTTTCATGGAGTGAAATTCTTTTTCTGTGTTAGGTTAGGTTAGGTTAAGGTGGCTGCTGGAAAGAAGACCAGCACACTTAGACCATGAATGGTCCATTGTGATACCACGTAGATCATAAAATCCTCCTACTCGTTCAACCATTTGGAGCTAACAATAAAGCTATTGAGACTGTGAAGGTCAATGTTAATTAGATCACCAGGATCATTGTAGTAGAAATCTCTGAGGTGTGATTTTCGCTTTTGTGCTAGTGCTGGACAATGGCAAACAAGGTGAGTGTATCACTCTTCTTCTTCCTCATCCATACAGCTTCTGCAGAAATCATTTGCAGGAGTCGGAGGGCATGTCTACCTATTAAGCAGTGTCATGTTAGTACACCTATAACGGTGCTAATGTGCCGTCTACCAATCGAGATGTGTTGCTTTGAGCGTTTAGCATCAAGCTTCGGCCAAATTGTTTTTGTCGCCATACAGGTGAGTGAATAACGCCACCTACTATTCACCTTCTCAATGGTATCTTGCTTTAGCATGAGTTTATACGTAACTAATGGTATACCTACATAAGATTTGTTATCTAATGTGGTAGACATGTTCCATTTTTTGCAGGTTCGTCTGCTTTGCAATTACCTGGAATGTCTCTATGACCCGGCACCCAGATTAGGTGAATATTGATTTGATCGGACATCTCCACCAGAGATGATCTACAATTTTGGGCTACTTTTGAATTATTAGAGACTGGTTCTAAGGATTTTATGGCAGCTTGACTATCCGAGAAGATGCGTATATCAGGATATCACGTTTTCCTTCAGCCAAGATAGGACTTCTTTGATGGCAAAGAAGTTCTGCCTGGAAGACACTACAGTGTTTGGGTAAACGAAAAGAGAGACTTAAGTTTAGTCTATCGGAGTATACGCCGCCACCAACTCCTTCATCTTTTTTGGATCCATCGGTGTAGAAGTCGATGGCTTCCCCGGTCCACGGGGCGGCTCTAGCTCCCATGAGGATCTAGAGGGAATGGATACGTTGAAGTTTTTGATCAAAACGAAGAAAAGGTGTAATGTAATCAACGTTACTGAATAGTGATCTGAATGATTTCAGAATTTTTGTGTGGCCAATATTATTATTATTCCACTGTGGGGAGGCTTTGAGCCGGATTGCTGTGGTAGCGTCAGTTTGTTTACTGAAGATGTCTAGCGGTATGAGATTGAATAGAATTTCCAGCGCAGCTGTGGGGGTTGAACGAATTGCACCCCCCATAATTAGGCTAGCAGTTCTTTGGACTTTGCTTAGATTATAGCGGTTGATAGCTATTTCTAATGCAGTCCACCATACCGCTACACCATAAGTTAGAATCAGTCTGATGACCGATAAGTATAGCCTGTGTGTTATGTGGGCTTGTAGTCCGCACTTGGTACCTATGGCTTTTTTGCAGGAGAACAGAGCTACGGTAGCTTTGTGAATTCTCTCTTGTATATTAGGTTTCCAGCTTAATTTTTTATCTAAAATAAGGCCAAGGTATTTTGCTTTATCTGAGAATTTAAGAAATTAAGAATTTCGTGTATGCAGGGGGGGTCTATGTGTGGGACTTTGTATTTCCTCGTGAAGAGAACAAGTTCTGTTTGCTGAGGGTTTACACTAAGTCCACAACGATCTGCTCAAATAGTGAGTTTGTTCAAAGTATTTTGAATTAGCTCCTTTAGTGTATTGAGGTGTTTTCCTGATACAGCTATGGCAACATCATCTGCATAGGCAATCACTCTGTTCCCCTCTCGTTCTATTGTACTTGGTAGTTCATTAACCACTAAGTTCCAGAGTAGAGGAGAAAGGACTCCGCCTTGCGGTGTGCCTCTACTGACGGTTCTTCGGGTAGTAAATACGCCCAGTTTGGAGTTGATAATTCTGCTTATCAGCATATTATTTATCAACTCACTGATCGATTTATCTACCTTCAATGATGACAGCGCAGAAGTGACTGTTGATGTGTTTACGTTGTTGAACGCTCCTTCTATATCCAGGAAAACAACCAAGGTGTACTCTTTGTGATGGAGGGAGTATTCGATTTTACGAAATAATGTGTGTAGAGCAGTCTATACAGATTTCCCTTTGTTGTATTAATTTTTTTTGTCTGTGTTTCTTTTTGGCAAATTCTTGTATAATGAGTTGACATTTTGTTTTTGGTTTTGATGTTTACTTTGGTCTTTCAGTACGCAAATTGGCGCTGGAGCATGAGGACGTACATATGCGCACGTTGATTCTATTAATGATATTCTTTTTTAATAGGTACATATTTAAACATAAAATTGTAGAAGGTATTTTATTAATAATCTAGCTGACCCGGCGAACTTCGTCTCTCCCAAATTTAACGTCTTAAAAAAGAATTTTCCCCACGGATATGATGGTTTTGGGTAAAAAACAATGTTTTTGCTGAAATAACGGCTTAAAACCAATCTTTGAAATTATGAGCGCTTAAAGATAGGTTTTTAGATGGTATCTCCACGTCACGGATTAATATTTAAAATTTTTCTTTTTATGGACTATGTTAGTACTCTTAAATATCTGTTAAAAAGCTTTTATATTCTGGAGCATACATTTTGTGGAAAAATCAAGCTCTACAAAAAAGGCCCACCTAGCTTTGGTCTAATTTAAATTTATTCTCATGGTTCTAATAGTGATAAAGGTTCTGTATAAATTTCATCACCTTATTCCGCCATATTTGCGTTCAGTAAATAATTGAATATGTAATACAATAATATAAAACAAAAAATATTTTTTTTCCTAAAATCATGTGCGTCACACAAAATCATTAAATCACTTGATTAAATGCAAAACTTTTTCTAATTTTTTCTGTTTTTACAGAATCATTTTTTAATAATTTCCCGACTTTTTCATATTTTTTGAATACAAAATTTTTTTTATTAAGGATTTCTATTTCCTCCTTATAATAATAGTATAGATAAAAAATATAGTAGCAACTGGAATCATCAAAAAACCGACTTGACCGAAGTCTTAATGATATCTTATGTTCCCCACTAAACACTAAGCCGATCGCAGAAAATTTTTTTTTAAAGGATTATTTTACATAGTAAGTTCAGATTTAAATACATATGAACATTGAAGTGCTTATCTGACTGACTAACACTCTTAAAAATTTACAAATGTACAATGTACATACATATGTATGTATGTATGTATGAAATTCAACTTACTTTTTCCTGGAACAAAAATCGATGGGCCAGCATATTTCTAGAATTTTTTAAGTTCATAGCTAATTCATGGGCTTATAATACACCCAAATGAACCAAAAGTGCATTATGGAAAGCAATGAACGAATTTGTTTTGAGTGTGATGTTCTACAATCGTCATTTTTTGAATGAAATTATATTTTATTTTTTCTATTTTTGTTTATTTATATCTTTGACAAAAGAAAAAAACTAAGAATTTGTTTTTTGATACGTAAAGGTGATATAACCCTTATATTTCGGTAAAGGCAGTGTTATGTGTAAATCCGCCGTACCGATTTTGTGCAAACTTCACATAAACCATCTTCTAAATAGTCCGAATAGAGCTTAAAAATTTGGTTTAGATAGGTGAGCCCGTTCTTGAGTTATAAAATTACGACACAGGAATTCATTTTTATACTTATGTAGATTAAGTATTCATTACACATATCGTGTTTTCATTGTTTTTAAGATGTATTCTGCTATTCGGGGTAGAGACAAATCCAACGAATCAATAACCATGAAAATTGGTTCAGCAGATATCGAGTTATTAAGTGTTGTAACGAACCCGTCTTTGTTTTATATATGTATATAGATAACATACAATTTTAAAATGAGTTCCATCCCCTGTTATTACTTGAATTGTTTTAATTATACGCCAGGGTGCTCTAAATCTTTTTTTGGATTGCCCAATAGTAGTATCAGATTCGTTTGGGAAGAATTTTGGTAATGTTTCATTGCAAAATTCACTGCACAATGGTAAGGAATTAGTTAAATTTTGCGAAGAGCATATTTTATCATCAAAGATGTATTTCTGTAAAGGGCTAAGGGCACAAAGAAAATGTTGCTACCGAATTCATATCCCTTTCCCCTCTTGGATCTTGTTCCTAAAATGGTTATCGTATGAACGATATTTGTAATGAGCTTTTAAAAAAACTTATAAATGTAACAGGACCAACCTATGAAGGAAAAAAGAGTAGAAAATTACAAAATAATATTAACACATCCTGCTCGCCGGAATTAACATAATCGTTTATAGAAGAACATGGTCTATCATTGTATATCTCCATTCATAGATGACAACCACTTGTCCTTGAAAGACAATCGCTCTCCTCCAGACCCAGAGAAAAAAGTTTATTCCAATATATTGCGCAATAACTCTTTTAAAAATGTCTCTAAACTCTAAAGATGCCGAAATAATAGAAGAGCATTTTCCTGAAAAAAGATATTCCATTGGTTCCAAGCAACAGTTTTCCAAAAAGAGTAAACATGAGTAACATTATTTATAGATTCTCAAAAAAGAGGAAACTAGATACAGTGTCTGATTTGTCTGAAAAAAATTAACGAACTTTTTAACAACAAAAGCGACCCGGTTAGGACTTTGAATGAAGAGAGGGATTTGTTTTTGAAATTTTTTACAAGTCACATGTTCTGTACAAGTATCTACTTGATAGAAATTGGATTTACATTACCTACTGTGTCCACCATCTAAAGATGGCAAATTGACATCGAATTTTTGCCTGGAATAGTAGATATTGTTCTGAAATTGTTAAAAACAAAATGCTCGGCTCTTTCTGCGCTTCTTACAACAGACCAGGGAACCAACAATCGAAATGCTTATAAGATACTTGGGGCTTAAGTCGAAAAACCTTTTTTTGAGTTAAATTGTTAAAAGACTTTTCTCCTGCATGATGTCCTTATTAAAAGTAGGTACATATAAGAAACACATTACTCAAAGCAGATATTTTAGTTGCGGAGAAAGTGTCTTGGAAAATTTTGCAAAAAAATTTTTGATCTCGATGCTGGCACTATTTTCCAAAACAACACCTCAAGTCCAAGTCTTTCGAAAAGGTTTCAGTGAAACTAGGTACTCAGGTTCTTAGTTACAGAGTAGCCATGGGAATTTTTGCAGCTATAGCAAATGATTTTTTTATTGAGGCAGAAAAACCTGTCGCTTTGGCCACTGCTAGCTTTCTATCTTCGGTAAATAAACCATTTGATAGTTTAAACAGTGTTAGCAAATACTCATCAAGTCCTGATAAGAGTCCCATTGCTAACGACAAATCTGAAATTTTTAAAAACTTAAAAGATTTTTCCAAAAATATTGCTTCCTGGACATCCGAAGGAAAAATAAAGATCCCATTTTGTTTTGCGGGGCTACAACAAACAATTAATGGAATATTAGGTCTTTGCGATATTATTTCATTGGACACGGAACAGAATTATTTAATTACGCACTTAAATTAAGATCCGTTAGAAAATACAATTTCTATGATAAGAAATAATCGCGACTCGTATCAAAAAAATCCTTCTGCCACTCGGGTGTGTCGATACCTGAAATGGATATGTATTCAAAATTTAAAATCATCTTCTTTAAGTTGTTATGAGTATTCTAATTCAATAAATCTACTTGATCACTTTTCGTCTTCAAATGTTGAAGCCTTCTACAAAGGATAAATATCCATTGATTTTGAAATTTAAGAAAACGAGATTTTGGAGGATGAAGAAAATGGATTAAAAGATATATTTGAAGTTATTAACGATGAAAAAATGTAAAACGCAATGATTTGCGGAATTGCGCTAATGCTTACGTAGCCGGTTGGTTAGCAATGAAACTACCTTCGCAGCGTGCTTGCTGTAGTCATTATTTTAAAGAACAAGAAAATTATGAAAAAAAAAGACTGCCACGTTAATACAATAAAGATAGTACAAAAATTGTAGCCTTACAACACCTTCGAATGATTTTCAGAACGATTTAAATTACATAATTACCAGTTTTCCAAAAATATTTTAAATATTTAAAGTTTAAAAGGAACATTAGGGTTTTATTGATCGATGCAATTTCTAAGAACAAAACATTGTTTGGGTTCTACCGGGAGCTAAGGATGGAACATTAAAATTTATTGTAAGATTTCCAATTAGAGTAACGGTCAAAAATTTTAATAACGCTATTAAAAATTTACAAATTAAACCAAAGTGATGACTGCCACTACAGGAATTGATAAAACAAAACAAAAATATTTGAAGTTAAACAAAAAACAAGCTGGTACATGCAAAAGAAAGAAAGCATCTAGATTATAAAAATATTTGTAAATTAACTGGAATGAGTAATGTTTCATGTATATGCTCCCGTAAATCGGTCTTATTTTTGTTAGATACCGTTACTGTACACAAATAAATTCATTTTCACAAAAAAAAATGTTTGGGTAATCAAATGTATCTGTCAGATAATAGACACATGTAACTAAGGCCAGTTTCAACAATTAGAGCTGAATTTCTACAATATTCTTTTAAAATTTTATGACTACAGTTTTTTACCTCTCGCTAATTTTTAAAATATACACGATTTTCTTCGTTTTCAATATGTACAAATGTAAAATGTCATAACAATGTGTAAAGTGTATGCGAGGCCAAACATCTTCATAATAAAAACAGAATAAGAAGACAAAAGAAATGAGTAAAACAAATTCTCCCTTTCCTATATTTTCTTTTTCTACTTGAGCGTTTTTTTTTTCTGTTTGAGTGTTTTTTCGCAAATTGTCATACAGCGAAATCTTGTGAGGAAAGATTGAAACGTTCTTATATTCCTCTATGTATAAATTTATCAATAGTGCGACCCACACTGATCTCCATTTTGTATCACAATAAATAGCCCACCAAAAGAAAGTCATCAAGTTCCCCTAGCATTATTTTGTCAAATCTTGTGAATTTGTAAATTTTTTTGGAAACTGTGTAATCGATTGATTTGATTTACTTTTTATATGAACTGATTATAATTTTCCTAACAAAAAAATGATCAGACGTAAGAAATTTCTCGAGATATTCGAGTCGGAAAACAATTTCTTCTAATTTTTGGTAGACATTCTTGCGGTCTTTTTTTATTTTTTGTAAAAAACTGTTTTTTTGAAAAAATAGAATTTAAGTTGATATCATTTTTCTTTCTTGTATCTTCAAACCACACAAATTTTGTACGGCTTTTCAAGTTAAAAACAATAATAAGAGACACATTTTTTAAAAATTGGAGTAATTTCAGCAAGTTTTAAATAAATACTTTTGTTAAATAAGTGGGGCAAGATATCAACTAAATTAAGACATATTTTTTAATTAAAAAAAATTAGAAAAACCGTTAGATGTAGATGAATAGGAACTATCCAGATTTTGAATAACTCTAAAAATTTCAATAGAGGAAATAGCTTCGAAGAAGAAACTACCGGGCTGAACATTATCTTTGAAACAAGTTTCAGAATAATTAAAGGTAGAGTTAATGATGTCTGCATTAACAATTGTATCAGGAGCTATTTTAAAAAAGTAATCATTAAAGGTTTTATCCATGTCAGCATGATCAAAAATATTTTGAGATTGGTGAGTCAAAAAAGGAGGAATATCAGAATATTTATGTTTGCCAAATAAATCATTAACTATGTCGCATTCTTTTCTTAGGTTTTTAAACCTTTTCTAGTTAAGATATGATCGATACATGTTTTAGGTGTGGAAGTTATCCTGGTTTCCACATTGATGCAAGATTCAAGACCATACGATGAAATTAAAGAAATATAATTATCTACTGCAGACGTATTAGAAAGTAAATCTATATTAATGTCACCGACAAAGAACAAGTGCTTTGCATTGTTTGTATTAATATTAAGCAATGAATGTAATTCCTTAGTAAAAACTCCTTCATTAAATTTATGGAATCTGTAGAAACACATAAAAACCATTTTTATAGAATTAAACATTAAAGATATCTCAAGCATATCTGAGCTCACAAATTTCGTGCTACAACAATCAACATTTAATCTTCCATCTATAAATACTGGACTACCAGCTGCAGCATAATTATTGTTATACTTAGTATATAAAAAATAACCAGGAATTTTAAAAAGATCTTTTTCATACTCATATATTCAGATTAAGGTTAAAAAAAATTAATTTAGGCTTCTTAACAAAGGACTCTAAGTGAATCAATAACAAATCAAATTTTTGTCTAATACTTCTAATATTTTGTTGAAAATTAATAAAACTATCTTTATAAATATTAGAATGAAAAACACTTTTACATAAATCATTTTCAAAATAACAAAAAGGAGTATCCAGCGCATCAACATTTAGATCAGATATAAACGATACGCCCATAACTAAATAATTTTATGGAGATAATCAAAAGACGAAATGCGATGCGTGGCTTCTCCTTCTTGGTTTTTAATTAAAATAGTTCCATTTTTAATCCAAAGATATTGATATTTTTTTTTTTTTAATTTTAATTCTTTTAGTTTTATTGAATAGTAGTCTGTTATAAGGAGTAAGTGATTCATTAATAAAAACAGTTTTAAATTTAATTTGAATCTTTTTCTTATTAGAAATAATTTTCTGCTTACTCTCCATATTTTTGAATTTAATAAAAACGATTTCCCTTAGCTTTGTCGTTGTTGAAGCGACTGCATTGGCGTTGTTGTTCTAACATAACAAAAATTAATGGTGAAATTCTCTTTCGTTCGAAAGTGACTCGAATTCGTAGAAACTTAATTTTGAGACTCGGCTATTAGAATGTTAATCGCACAAATTTCGAAATTTCACCCAATACATAGAAAGTTCATTCATTTGCGAAAGCTAATTCAATTTTGACATTCGAAAGAATAGAATTAAATGTCATTTTTGTGTCGTTTGAATTTTTCTATCGAGTAAGAAATAAAGCATGTAAGTTTTTAATTGTTTCATGGAAAATAAATTACTTTTATCAATTCTTTTGTTGTTTTATGTTTAAAGTCGCATTCCAACTGGACAAACCGCGAACAATAGGGAAAATTAATTAAAATAATGGAAGAAAAATAAATATAGTTTGAAAAAAACTAAAAAACACGCTTTTAAAACCCATCATACTAAAAAAGCGGAAAATAATTTTTAATATAAGCTGAAAACAATAATGAACTAAAAATACAAGTGTTATTGTGAAAAAGCGTTGGGCGCATTGGCCATATTTTTTTTTTCATATATCGAGCGCCCCACGCTTATTCACAATAACACTTGTATTTTTAGTTCATTATTGTTTTCAGCTTATATTAAAAATTATTTTCCGCTTTTTTAGTATGATGGGTTTTAAAAGCGTGTTTTTTAGTTTTTTTCAAACTATATTTATTTTTAACTTTTTAGTTTAACGTGCTTTAAAAGCGTGTTTTTTAGTTTTTTCAAACTATATTTATTTTTAACTTTTTAGTTTAACGTGCTTTAAAAGCGTGTTTTTTAGTTTTTTTTAAACTGTATTTATTTTGTGATTTAAGAAAACATTAAAACATTTCATTGACCCATTTAGTTGATTGAAATTGTAAATGAAATTGGAATTATTTATTTATTATTTAAAATCTCGTAATTTTAATTAAAAAAAAAAAGTCACCCTTAGCTAGGATTTGTTCCCACGACCCTTGACGCTCAAACTGAAACGTGACCGCGCTTGAACCAACTGGGCCACCGCAGCACTTTAAATGGAGGAGTCTATTAATATTTATAAGCGCATAATAAAATCAGGAAGAAGCAGGAGCTGTGGGATTAAAATATTTAATCCTGGTAATCCTGATAAGGATATTGAGATAAACTTATGAAATTATTGTTTTGCCACCGGTTCTTGATATGTGTACAAAATTTTATTAAAATCGGTTAGTGTAAAGTGGGTCAAAATCGAGTGTAAAGGTGTCGGTTACATACATACATACATACAAGTGATATATATGAATATAAGCGTGTTAACCCGGAGGTAGCAATGTGTTTGAAGCATCCACTATCCTTCTACTCTGAACTTTTTTAGCACCATCTTCATTTATAAACAACACAAATGCCATATTATCATTTCTTTATTAATTCTTTTATGTTTTTATCAAACAATTTTCAATTATTAAACATTAAACAAAACAATTACCTACAAATAATAAACAAAGATTTCACTTTTTGGTTTTGACATTTCATAAACACTTCTCTTTTCTTTTTGATACCTTAGTGTGGCCAAGGGTGAAAATGAAAATTTAGAACGAGTCATGAAAAACTTATTTTTTTTAAGCATAGTTTCAAAACAGCTGAGTTAAAACAAAAAATGTAATGAATATGTATTTACGAGTATTTACGGTTAAACTTAACTTTATAATGTTTCTTGATTCTTTATGCAACATCTATAATAGGTTTAGAAACAAAAAAATGTAAAACGGTCCTACTAATTCAAATAGAAACATTGTAAATGTCAAACAGTAGGTCTGTTCCAAGTGTGTGAAATTCGCCGAAAATCACGGAAAAACTGTGAAAAGCCAAGTTACACATTTTTCATAGTTTTTCACAGAAGACAGGGCTCTTGAGAAAGCAAAAAATTTCCCCACCCTGTGAATTTCAGCCACAAAAATTTCTGTGCACAGAAAATTGAGGACTGTCAAATTTGAAAAATAGCATTTGACATTTGAGTTTTGCCGTTAAAATAAACGATTTTTTTTATTGAATTTTAAATTCTAATTTTCATTATAGAAAACACCAGTATTGAGTTCCAAATCGAGTCGTCAGACTCTCTTGAGCTCTCTATTAGTAACAATTTTAACAAATCCATTTTTAATTAATTTTAAACTTTTCACGCGCTTTCGAATCAAATTTTTTGAAATGATTTTTTGTTGAAATTTTTTTCGTAAAGTCTGTGATTTTCTGTGAAATGTCGTTCCACTTCGTTGTGCACAGTTTCTCTATAACTGAGAGAATTTTATCCCCACTCCTTAAAAAAATGTGTGCTGTGAATTTCTGTGCATAAAACACTTGGAACAGACTTAGTTATGTTACTTATTGCATCTAAATTTTTTTGTGTTGATATTTTTAAGGATTTCATAGATATTGTGGTTATTATTAGGAAGAAGTCGATTTAGGTGGGCTAGGAGGTGTTGGATGTCTAGTGTTCATGAGCAACTGGAACATGTTGGAGGATTTTCTTTCGTTAAGAGGTGCTGATGTGTTGTTAGAGTGTGGCCTAAACAGGCGTACAAAATTGGTGATGGTCTTTTTTGAAGATAGATAGGCTGAATTTTATTACAATTTATATTTGAATAGTGGGGATTATACCTCCTCCAGTTTTTCATTTCGGCTCTTTGATTTGATTATTCGTAAACAATCTTTCTCATCAATGTGTTGAACAGAAGTGTTGGTGTTTTGCTGGCTGAGTTAGCCGCTTTGTCTGCATATTCGTTGCCCTTAATTCCTATATGAGCAGGTAGCCACATGATTTTAATCTTTGATTTTATTTTAATTAGAGCATCTCTTAGCTTAATCACTGCTGGCGTGTTATTATTTAGATTTTTGATTGCATGAATAACAGAGAGGCTGTCCGTCCTTTCGTGTCAGTTGCGTATTTCAAAGCATCTTGTACTGCTAATGCTTCTGTGGAGAAGACCGCGGCGTATTGAGGCAGGAGACCAACAATTTTCCGTTTTCAGTGCTTACCGCAAAGCTTGTATGGTATGTTTTTTTGAACCATTACAAAATATAAATTTCCAATTCTTGGTTTTAAAGTCATTAAAATAGCATTGAAGATCGTCAGGTATGTATTCTTTGGAGTGCTGTCCTTAGGGTGCTCGGATAAAGTGAGCTCAAAAGATGTAGGACTACACATCCATGATGGGAAAGTTGAGGTAGAATTGCAGACTACTTTGTTTGGTAGATTGAATTTTGAAATATATAATATAGCTGATGAAATTTTTCTATGCCGTGTGGAATGATACGCAGCAATTGAATCTTTGTTTAAAATCGATCTGGTAGGAAATAAAAGTTTTGCCACGAGCTTGAGAATTATTTCTTCGTATCTCTGATTTAGTGTTGGCAAACCAGATTCAGCCATTATATTTTTAATTGGCGTCGTTGCAATCGCATTGATTGATTTTCTTGCTACTTGATGGTATGAAGGTTTTATTATATTAAGTGTGGATTTTGGACAGTTTGCGTAAATGCTAAGCCCGTAGTCTATTTTGATTAATATTTACATTTTGGTTAGATAACATAAGGTATTTATATGAACTTTACATTTTTTAAAGGAGAGATATTTAATAATGTTAAGCCTTACAGCGAGTGCTTTTTTCAATTCAATACAATGATATTTCCAATTGTTTTTATTGTTAATCGTTAAGCCTAAGATGTTTAAATTATATGGAGTAATGCATCTTTGCATCCTCTTTTTGGTTTGAAAGCTACTTGGTTAGATACAATAAGTTTTTTAGATTCGGTAAACCAAAGAAGGCGTTTCGCTATAACTTTGTTGATTACTTTTTTAGGTTTCGGAATGGGAATGATTGTGGCTGTTTTCCAATATTGTGGTATTATGCTTGACTCTAAAGGCCCAACTATAATAGGCATAAGCAAACATAAGCTTATGTCAAAAACCCAACGAAAATTCACTTATGTTTGTAAAATTACAGCGCATACCCATAATGATGCTCACGTATCTACATGTCAAAATAATATTCGCAGCTGTGTAATTTGGTTGATTTTTTGATTCAAGGTAACTTTATTTTTTTTTTTAAATGGAGTTCAATACCAAATTAATTTGTTTTATTTTGATTCTTTTTTCTTTTATTAACTATTTAATTTTGTTTTAAGCAAGAACTCTTCACAACAATCACAATACACAATAGAATCAGAAACAGAATGATAAATTCACATGCACACTGTCTCTTTGTGTGCTAACCCCACAGGAGATTTTTCTCTCCAACTAAATGTGAGATATCTGATATATTTGATATCAGAAGATTTTGTCTTTTTTCTATGGGCATAGTTGGATATTTTCTGTCTTGACAAACATTCTGAGAGAAATTATCTCCAGTGGAGTTGGCCTGTGCGTATTTGATCAAAGCTGTCAGATTTTACTTATGCGGCGAGCGACTGGGATCGCTCTTGCTTATGTTTGCTTAAGTGAACGAAACTGAGAAAAATTGAACGAAACGGAGCTGGACTCCATTATGGTCACTCGCATTGAGTTTCTTTGTATTCGCACGTTTACTTATGCACGCATATGCTAGCTTATGCCTATGTATTATAGTTGGGCCTTAAGACTTTATATATACATGTCCCTGTCTAGTGTCTTCCCTTTTAGTTTGCTAAGGCGTGATTCTAGTTCTGATAGCGAAATGGGTTTTTCAAGATGATCCCCTGCAGGACAAGTGGCAATATGGGATACAGAGGCTGCAAAATGAGTGATTATTTCTTATGGGTTGACAAGCGTTCCCGAGTCGGTTTCAATACACATAATTGAACGAGAAATAAATGAACCCCTAAGTTTGTTTATCTTATTCCGGATGTTGGTTACCGAGGAATTGGGATTAATAGAGGATGTAAATTCGTTAAGGCTGTTCATATTTTTTTGAATTTCATTGTTCTCCTGAAGAGGGCATTGGCTTTTTTAAACAAAATTAGGTTTTCCATTGTGTAGTTTTTCTTATATTTTTTCCAGGCTGTCACTTTATCATCTCTTAAGTTTTTAAGTTGGGGGCTCCACCATGTTTAAATTGTTTGGGACTAGTTTGGGGAATTTTTTGGTTTGCTGCATAACTGAGAGATTTTTGAAAAATTGCTGCAGAACGTGATATTTGTGTTGGTTTCCAAGTTAAGTGAGATTTTGGCAGTTAGTACTGCATATTCTGCCCAGTTTCCTTTGTCGGTTTTAAATTTTAATGGAGGAGTATTAGGGGTATCTTTTCTGCCTATTGTAAGTGTATTTATAATCGGAAAATGATCGCTGTTGTGCAGATCATCCAAAGTTTTCCAACTCATTTTCGGGAATAAGATAGGAGAACAGCAGGTGATATCAATGTGAGTAAATGTTTTTTGCGTATTAAATTGGGTTGGAGAACCATCATTTAATAAAAGGAGGTTGGAATTGATTATAAAGTTTTCTAATATGCTACCTTTTGTATTTGTGATGGGTGAACCCCAAAGGACACTCCAAGCATTAACATCTTCTCCTATTACTATTGGTGATTGAACCTGCGCTATAATTTTTCTAGATCACTCTTTTTGAAAATTTGATTTGGCGGAAGGTAAAGATTTATGTATGTATGTGATTTTGAATTTAAGTTGAACTTCTATTGCTAAAACTTGGAGGTTTGATTCAATCTGAATTTGACGATTTGGAATGTTTTTTTTAATAAGTATACAAATGCCTTGTTTTCGTGTCGTCTTAACGGGAACATTTAAAAAGTAACCCTCGAATGTTTTTGGGATTATGGGTTTAAAGGTGTAGGGACAGTGTGTCTTTTGCAAACATACTATGCTTGGACAATATTTTGAAATGAAAATGTTTAGCTCATCGTAATTGTTGGCAAAACCTTGCATATTCCATTCCAAAGTTACAAGAACTATATTTTTATCATTAGTATTCCAGTTTCTTACATTAGCTGGTACCAATGAAAGCCTGGAAGAACTGTGGTTTGTTATTATATGTGATTGAGAAATAATATTAAGTAAAGAATTAGAGTTTGTTAAATTTGTGGTGTTCGGAAAACGGCTCCGCTGCTCAGATGTTGAACAGGGTGAGCTCCGGGAGGAGCCGTTGTTTTTGGGATTATTATTGGTATTGTTATATGCTATCATCATCTTCCATAGGAATAAAATATTCATTCTTATCGATAAGAGCTTGAGTTGTTTTTGCTAATGGAGAAAGTGAGTTATCAGTTAATGTGGGTGGGGTGTAGAAATAGGTAAGTTAGAGTGAGACGAAGTTAAATCATTTGTTTGTTTTTGGATTTTATGTAGTGGTTTGAGTTGAGTTTTGTGTGTTCACTGAAGGAGGGGGTGTTGGTGTTAATTTGCTTTGATTTTTTTAAAGAGGCAGCAGCTGCTTGCGTATAAACGAAATTGGATTGTGAGGATGATGAAAGGAGGTTGGAATTTTATTTTATTATTTTCAATTGCTGTTGGTATATTTGTAGCGGTAGAGATATTATCCGTTAAAGAGTCTGTTTTTTTTTAGAGAGAAGTTGTGATATATGAAGGCACGACGAAGCCGTGTTCTGACGAGAGGGAAGTAGTGTTGGGTGTGGAATTAAATTGTTTTGTTACATTAGCAAATGAATTACTGTTTTTACTTATAAGTGAGGGAAATTCTTCGTTATATAGCATCAGATACACTGCATTTTTTTGAGTTTTGATTTTTAGAATCTCTTTCATTTGTATAAAATTGGGACAGTCTTTGGGTGATGAGGGGTGGGGATCAGGCAATTCACACATTATTCGGGAGCACTCTGAGTCTGTGTGTGGTGGGTAGTTGCATGTATGACATGTGGTTGTATTGTTATATTTCTTGGCGGTACGTCCAAGTAACTGACAATTCCTGTACAGCATGGGATTAGGAATATATTCAGTGATTGAGTTTAAATTTATTGACTAAAGTCTACCATTTTATTGAGTTTTTAAAGATGTATAAGCAAAATGTGTACTTGATTTTTTACGATTTTACTAAATTTCACGTTACCGTACGTATTGAATGAGAGTTACTGTAAATGTAATTTATAGTTTTTATGTGTTCATATTATGTACATATATTATAATGAAGGTTTAAATTGTTTCTTAATTCATTCCATTTTTGCTTTTCAGATAGTAATCACAATTCTAACAAATCTGCACAAACTTCAAAAAAAGGAGTTTTGTCAGATTTAAGAAGAAATAGCGAAAGCGAAGTATCTGAGTTAGATCCATACCCACCTACTTCCGATAATAACGAAGAAAATAACGCAGTTAATTTTAAAAAAAATTTTAAAGATTCCTTGAACATAGATGATGGGAAAAGTCAACAAAGAAACAAAGTCGATAAACCAATTCAAAAAGATGAATTTTACAATGACGATGACACTACAAACATTTTAAAGTTGGGAAACTTTAATCCAAATACTAATAACAATACAAATAAGCGTGCACATTCTGACATAGAAGTCGATGAAACAACAGACGCCGACGAATTAAAAAAAAAAAAACGGAAAGAATCTGAAAGTTTCAAAGATAATTCTAAAGTAATTCTTAAAACAAAGGCGCCAACAAGAAACGATAAAGCCACTAAACAAACAGTAGTTTTATCTAAACCTAATTCAATTGCCTTAAAAATTAATTCTGAAAGAAAAAGTCCTTGTCTTAGTCCAAAACCAACCCTGATGAAAGCTCACGATTGCGACTTAGAAACAGAAGACACAAAAATTCTTGAGTCTACTGCTGGCAACGGTCCAAAAGTTCCACCACTAAAAATTGTTATTCCGCAACAAAACGACCCTGAATGTGGATCACGAAATGGAAAAGTCAATTCAGTTAGAAATCAAATCGCACATCCATATGTGGTTTCTTCTTCTAATAGTAACGACTCTGTATCAGCTGAAAAAGATACAAACGTATCAAGATGTAACAGTCCTACAGAAGTAATCCAAAAAAATAATTCTGGAAGCTCAATTTCTGCAATGTTACAAGAAGAAAAAAATGTCAAACTGAACAACGAAGAAAAGGGTCAACAAAGAATATTAAGAAGTTCTCATCGTGGTCACAATATTGATAGAAGTTCCAATAATTCTTCTCCTCAACTGCAAAGCAATTCCCCTTCGCCAGCTGCAATAAGTGAAATTAATGAAAAGAATATAAATCCCACCAATAACGCAATTAGTCTACAAGTTCAAAACCAAGCGCTTGATACAGATTCTAATGGACTAGTGGCTAATCTATCGACTATTTCATCACCATCTTTGAAAGATATGCCATCAAACTCAGTTGAACTTCATCCTCGTAAGCGAAAAATACGCACAAAACATGAAGAAAACTTTGTAAAGGGACCTTCGACAAACGTTCTAGTAGAACCGAATAACGCTTATGATATTCATCCACACGACCATCCTTTTACTAATTGCTACCATATGTACCTTAACATTCGTAATCAAATAGAAAAAAAACATAGAACTTTGTTTCCGATTCAACCTCGTCCTCCCCAAGGATTTGCAGAATATTTAATGAACAGGCGGTCTTACCTAATTGCAAAAAATCAAACACCAGATTTTTCCCCCGCACCTCCACCAAACCTACCTGCACAGATGATAGATTTATTTAAATCACAAGAAAAAGAACGTTATAAATTGAAAATGAAACACGTTGTCGAAAAAGAAAAATTAGGATTAACAGTGGAGCAAGAGATACTAAGAGTACATGGAAAGGCTGCCAGAAGCTTAGCTTGCCAATCTGTCCCGTTTTCAGTTTGTACATTTCTGAAAGATGAAGAAGTTTATAATTTGATAACTCCAGAGCAAGAAGAAAAGGACAGAAATGCTCGATCTCGCTACAATGGCCGTTTGTTTATTAGCTGGCTACAGGACGTAGATGACAAATGGGAAAAGATAAAAGTATGTATTGCTTTATAATGCTTTGATCTTTTTAATTACAACCCAATTTGCAAAACAGTTGTACCTCGTATTTTGTACACGTTTTAATTATATATGCCGCACAAATTAAAGTATCATGACCTCTGCTTTTGCTGTTAACAATTTCTAACTATTTTTTTTTTTCAAATCTCAATTCTCTTACTATTTTTCAATAAAAAAAAAAACATGTATACAGGGTGATTTGTATAAGGTGCATCAAAGAAGCATCAACGAGTTAGTTTCAGTAAGTTTAAGACAAATAAAGAATCCTATGGAAATGGGCGGGGTATATTTCCCTCGTTTAGCCGGGAAGGGCAATTTTATAAAAATTGACTTAACAGAAAAAAAAAAATTATTTAAAAATAAAGGCAACATCTACAACGTCGTCGTGTTAAACCTTTTTTTGAAAACCAGAAATAAAATCAAAAATGACAAATCTTACACAAGAATAAGTAGATGGGTTCTTAGCATCTTTGCAAGCATAGATAGCGAAAAAATACTGAAAAAAAATAAAAAAAATAAGAAAAATATGCACAAGCATTATTTTCTCTGGAAAGCTAATTGTTATTTGGGCTTTTTCAATGAACATTTAAAGGGTTAATAATTTTTTTTTCGAAAAAGTCAATCCGTCACTCCCGAGGTAATTAATTAAGCTATTCAATAAAATAAAGAAAAAAAATATAGTTCAAAAGGCTAAGTAATGAAAGAGGGATATTTAAAAGTCCTCAAAAAAACAACTTTTTTTGCGTTTTTTTTAGGTTTTTTTATTTTTTTAAACTTTAAAAGTGAATTATTTAAAAAAAAATTTATTTGTAATAAAAATGTTTGAGACTGGCTTTACAATACTTTTTGTTTCGATAAAATATGTTGTAGATTAAAGAAGTTATACCTGTTCAAACACGCCAAACCCATTGAAAATTGCATAAGATTGGACTAATTTTTTGCCCATAAAAAAAATTAAATAAATTAAAGTCAATCCGTCACTCCCTTAATTAACTTAATTTCTTTTGAAAACACCAAAAAAATTAAATAAAAATCTTAGCTATACCAAAAATAAATGGTGCATTTTAAACTACTATCAAAATAACGACAAAATTGTAGTTTGTTTCACTCTCATAATTACTGTATTATACATTTAAAAATTATAATGATGCAAGGTAGTAGCCCTGTTTATTGAGAATGCATTAATTTTTATTTCAATCAATTAGCATTCGAAATGTAAAAGTTATCGCTTTATTTGTAATATTCCAGCGGTTTTTTGGCTGGCCACCCAGCCTTAAGGGCTTACACAAATAAAAATATGGTTATAGACTATTCATTAAAAAACAATTTGAGAAGATGTAATGAAAAACTTGATGATACAAAATTAATATGGGACGCAGAAAATGAGGTTAATTATAGATTTAAAAAATTTAACGGTTTCTGATAAATAACCTATTCCCGATGCTAATTATTTTTATATTATCGAATCCTTTTCCTAGAACTCTTAGACAAATGAAGATGATTTTCTTCCTTCTTCACCCTGAGCCTTAAACAAGTTCTTGATGTATTTTGAAACTTGCAGTTTATGCTTAAATTTATTAACCGTCTTCGACAGATCTTTCCCTTTCGGCACTTAACTTCAGAAGACGCCCAAATAGGACTTCTATTTGCAAAATTTGTACGAATACCAAATTCTTTGTCCTTTTTCGTTCCTACTTGTTAAGAAGAAACTTTGCGTTTTCTTCCAGATCGATTTCATAGTTATCTTATCTAAATGTTTCCTCTTGAATTGGAATCATTTTAGACAACTTTAATTGTAAGCGATCATAACATGGCTTGACTCCTATTGACCTATTCATATTTTTTTGTTGTTTGCACTTCTATTGTTTTCTTAAGAATGTCCATTATAGTGGGCATTTTGGCTAAACCTGAGACCGCTCCTTGATCTTTTGTCATTTGAGCAGGAGCTTGACAATCGTTAAATTTATCTACCAAGGTCATCTTGCAGTAGTCAAGGTGATATCTGTTGGATACATGGACGGGCAAATCCTTCGAGGATCAACACCATCTTCGACTCTCACTCCCCTAGAGTCTAGAGGATCTAGACTCCCCCCCTCAGACAGCTGGACGTTTTTCGGTTCCCCATCAATTTTTCTCTCAATATCACGGTATGAAGACACCGCCCGTGGAGCGGTAGCAAGAAATAAAATGCATGTTCACGTTTGAACAGTACAGTATGGACACTAAAAAACCTTTAACTTTTGCGCTTTATCCAAAGAATCCAAATACATAAATGAAGAGGTGGCAAGCGGTAATAGAAGATTTAGATTTAGATTTATTTGGTATAAATTACTCAGTAAGATACAGTACCTTATAAATTAGATTAAACATCAGAAATTTTATACTTTAATTGTATTCACTATGCAGTTTCTTACAGTGGTGCTAGTAAAAAAAATGAAAAATTAAAAAAGCTTTTGAATTGATATTTTAACATATGAAGTATAATTTTGAATATCAGAAGGTGATATAAAAATTTACGTTTTACTAAAAAAAAAAAACAAATATTGAAACAAAATGAGAAAAAACATAAGTATATAAAAAGTTACCATCATCAATAGCTCTCAAGAAATTTCCTTCAGCATCCCTCCAATCCTATTCGTACAGCTTAGCATCCTAATAGAGCGGGGGAGTGTATTCTATAATCGAGTAGCATACACATAAAACTGACATTCAGATACTAAATATGAGCGGCGTATTGGGGTAAGGTCGCAAGATCTACTAATTTGCCGGCAATTGATTCTATTATAAAGGTATTTCGCTTGACGTGATTGCAGAATATTGTGAAAAAGGTTAGTGTTCTGTATTTAAATAGATTTTCCAGAGTGATACCATATAATGATTTCGTAAAGTGTGAGATGTGGTCCAATTTTTTAAGCCCATAGACATAAGGTGGTATGCTATTGAACGCAACGTTAAGTCTCCGCTTGTGCTCAAAGTTACAATTACAGAAAAGCATAATAAGAACTATTAAGGTTTTTGCCAGTGTAGATCGGGTCTTCAAGGTTATTAAATGATGGGAAGTCCAAAGCATACGCAGACCACCATAGATCTTTCCTAAAGCCAGTTTAGTATGGTCATTCCAAGTTAAGGTTTTATTAAACGCTAACTCCAGATTTTTCGCAGAATCCACGAAATTAATCACTTTATTGTTCAGGTAAATTTCAAGGAAATAAGAAGTGTCAATATTGGTCCTGGAAATCACTAAGCACTTCGATTTTTTGGATCAAAACAAAGACCGTTTTTACGGGACCAGGCTACTATTTTATTGAAATCCTCATTGACTTCATAAACACCCTTCTCAACCATACCTAGTGGAAAACTATTATATAATTGCACATCATCAGCATACATAAGTCATGCTAACAAACTAGACGTGTTTTTTTTTCGTCGTCAGATTAGTATTCCTATTTAATTGTTAACTCGCAGTTTAAGTGCATAAGATCAAGCACCCTGTATTGTCATAATTCTTGCCTAACGTCTGCTGTATCTAAGTTGTCCGAAGTAATCACTGTTGTCGTGAAAATCTGAACTTTTTGTTATTTTTCATTGCTTTGTCGATAAATTTAAATTTAAAATGCCACCAAAAGCAAATAAACGGCACCGTGCTCAACAACAAGGAAGTGAGAGTGATTCTTCTCTGAGAGACGTTGAAGTAAGCAATTCTGATAGCATTGCTGACAAGCTGTGGAGCCGCATTGAAAAGAGACTGGAGGAGTGGATGCTGACATTCAACAAAGCACTGGACAATAGACTTGCTGCCTTGGAAGAACAACTGAATGCTAAAATCAGAGAGAGCTCATCATTTTTGGAGCAACAACTGCAAAAAACTCGCAACAACATCAAACAACTAGAGATTGCAGTTGATCAACTTGAACGAGATAAGATCTCTTGTGATGCTGTACTGGTCGGTGTACCGGAATATGCAGGAGAGGACTTGGAGAGGACATTCAACAATATCTGTGTTGCTGTGAGTATTCAGCCCCCTCAAATACAGAACATTTTCCGTGCCAAAACGAAACACCATTTCCTCCCTACCGACTCTAGCATCATACTAAAGTTAAAAGTTTATAAATAAGCGAGAAAAACAATTATTTATGCAAGCAGTAGAGAGCTTTCGCAAAATGAAAAACCCCCGCTTAAGCTCTCTGATATTGGCTTTGATTCTGCAAAAAGCTTTTACATCAACGATAGCCTTACGAAATCCAATTACCAGCTGCAGCGTTTTGCTGTAAGATTAAAAAAAAGCTCTCTTCTCTCATCCATACACACATATAATGGCCAAATCTATGTTCGCACACCAACCTGCCAAAGCTCTACTATTATACATAACATCGAAGATCTGAGGAATGCCGTCGGGGTCGACGATAACAATGATCTCAACATAAATGCAAATGGTGGCTAATTTGAGTTTTATTTTTTTTATTTTATTTTATTTTACGAACAATTTTTTTCTTTTTTCTGTTGTTTACTTTTCACTTTCTTTCTATGTCGCAACTTTACCTTAATTATTATTATTATTGTTTTATTGATAATGTGCAAGTTTTTTCAGTTCAATTTGTTTCTCAACATTTTTCTCTCCTTTTTCGTTAAATGTTTACAATATTTCTGTTTTCGATTTTAGACTCTCTGTAGATTCTTGTTGTCATAATGGGCAGCAACAATAACAAAGGCTTTTTCAGCATGAATGAAAAAAATTAATTTTTGCTAAACACTCTTTGTAAAAGCGCAAATGGATTACATATTTGTCACATTAATGCGCAGAGTCTTATTAACAAGTTTGATGAGTTTAAAATGATTTTTGAGGATAGCTTAATTGATATAATTTGTGTGTCTGAGACTTGGTTTAACCCAAATTTAAATAATAATCTGTTTTCTTTGAAAGGTTTTAAGAAACCATATCGAGCTGACCGAACTCGCACAACGGGAGGAGGCGTTGCTATATTTGTTAAAAGTTATATTCGATCTTGTCATGTTAAATGTTCAGATGGTACCGATTCATGTGACTATTACTTTATAGATATATTTGAGGGTGATAATAAGTGTAGCGTTGGTACTATTTATATGCCACCACGCATGGCTAGTTCTCGGATGATTACACCGATTGTTGAAGAAATGTCCTCTCGCGTACCAAACCTCTTTACTTGTGGTGATTTAAATATTAACCTTTTTCAACCTTCATCAAATTGTTTCAAAACATCAATAAATTCCCTAGGACTCTCCTTTATTAACAGTACTGAAACAACTCATTTCTTCCCTAACTGTGCACCATCGTTGATTGATGTTTTCCTTACTAGTGATAAAAATCTTGTTAATTGTTACAGTCAATTACCCATCCCTGTATTTTCATATCATGACCTTATTTTTTCAACACTTGACTTAAATTTCGATATAAAGTCGCAGCACTCTTTCCAGTATCGTGACTTTCGTAATATTAATGTTGAAAATTTATTTAATGAATGTATATCGATAGATTTTCATTCAATTTACACCACATCTAACGTAAACTATCAAACCGAATACTTTACATCAGTGATTAAAGATCTTTTTAACAAACATGTTACATTAAAAACTTGTCATATGAAATCCCGAATTTGTCCTTGGCTCTCTGTTGATATACTTAATGCTATTAAGGCAAGAGATGTCTCATACCGACGCTGGAAACGTTTTAGTTGTCCAGAAATGCTAACCGACTTTAAACGGTTGCGTAATTCTGTAACGAATTTGATCAAAACTGCGAAATATAATTTTTATAATAATAAGTTTAACTCAGATCGGTCGTCAAAATTTTTTTGGAAAGAAATTAAGAATATTGGTTTGAGAAAAGATGTCCAATCTTGCGATGATAATATTGATTTGGAAGATTTGAATATCAAATTCTCTACTTCACAAACCCAATGCAGTGTAATGTCTTCTAGACGTGCAGGGAATGATACCATTGACGTCTTTTCTGTGAATGCTGTAAATGATTATCAGGTAGGTAAAGCAATTTTCTCCATAAAATCTAAATGCACCGGACTTGACAATATTCATCCTGACTTTATTATTAAAATCCTCCTACCCCTCCTACTTCCTCACATAACGCACATATTCAATACCATTATAATGACATCTACATATCTCATCCTATGGAAGACATCGAAAATTATCCCTATCCTAAAACAAGGAAAGAAGAAGGAATATAGACCGATAGCTATCCTTTCTTTTCTATCAAAAGTTTTTGAAAGTCTGATAAGTAACCAGATAAAATATTATATTAATGACAAACAATTACTGAATCCTTTGCAATCTGGTTTTTGGTCTGGACATAGCTGTGTTTCAGCTTTACTCAAGTTATTTAATGACATAAGATATGCTTTAGACAACAAATTTACAACTGTGATAACCTTACTTGACTTTTCAAAGGCATTTGACTGTGTAAATCATAATCTCCTCTGTGATAAATTGACGACCCTATTTAATTTCTCTGACACAACTAAGAAACTTATTTACTCATATTTGACCAATCGTACGCAAGCCGTTTCTTGTAATGGTAGAATGTCCCCGTTCCTTCCTGTTAATAATGGTGTTCCTCAAGGATCAATCCTTGGACCCTTACTGTTTTCGTTGTTCATTAATGATCTGCCATCTGTTTTGTCTTACTGTAAATTTCATATCTATGCAGATGATGTCCAATTATATATAAGTTTTCCTGAGATAATGCTTAAAGATGCAGTAGCTAAAATGAACATTGATTTACAGTCTATATATGATTGGTCGACACGGAACGGACTTAAACTCAATCCTGAAAAAACGAAAGCTCTTCCAATTTCAATAAACAAACCAAACACAGATAATTTCCCTTCCGTTATTTTGAATAATTGTATAATTGAATATGTTGGCCAAGTTAGAAATTTAGGATTGATCTTTAATAACAGAATAACTTGGAATAACCATGTCGATACAGTTGTGTCAAAGATTTATGCTTCGCTTAGAGGATTATCTGTTACTAGATCCTTACTACCTACCCATATTAAATTAAAGCTGGTAAAAGCACTTGTCCTACCCATAATAACATACGGATGTGAGCTGTTTGCTGATCTTGATTCTCAATCAGCTCACAAACTAAAGGTGGGCAATAGCTCGGTTTGTTTTTAACCTACGTAGGTTCGATCATGTCTCATTTCAAGCTCGTCAGCTTTTCAATTGTGATCTGGAAGCTTTCTTCAAATATCGCTGTTGTATTCTACTCTTCAAATTGATTGTTGAAAAGACTCCCAGTTATCTATGTCACAGGCTTAATTTTTGTTTTTCTAGCCGTTCCATTTTATTGCGCTCGTCCACCTTTACGTGTTTGACATCGCGCAGGCAATTTTTCGTTCATGCTGTTAGACTGTGGAATAACCTTCCCAGTCATATGAGGTCTAGAATCGAAAGCAGAAAGTTTCAAGAAATTTGTTTTAAATACTTCGCGAACGTGATCTGAAAATTCTTTTAAATTAATTATTTTTATTTTAGTTGCGACACATAACTTTTAATTTACATTCATGTCTTGTTTTTTGCTTTGTATAATACTTTACTTTTAAGTCCATTTTTAATGTATAACTTTAATGTATTTTTTGTATTTAATTTATTTTTGTTAATTAACTTAAATTAATTTTTTAAATTTGTTATTTTATTATTTGTATTTAAAATCATTTGTTATATATCCTGTACTACTTATAAGTTTATCTTGATGTACAGCTGATTGAAAAATAAATATCAATATCAATAATATACATAGAAAACAACAGAGGGCTCAAAATAGAGCCCTGAGGAACACCACTACAGAGGAAGGAAAAAAGATATTGAGTTGTTAGCATAAACTGCCTGGGATCTATTTGTTAAATAAGAAAGAATAAGTTTTGCTGCATGTGATGTGAAACTGAACTGATTTGTAAGCTTTTCATAAAGTGTGACATGATTGACAGTGTCGAAAGCTTTAGAGAAATCTAAAAGATTAAGAATGGTAATCCTATTATCATCTACAGCAACTCTAATATTTTCCACCACCTCAAATGAGGCTGTTGTACAACTATGCTTAGGTATAAAACCAGATTGGTTGATACACTTCATTCGATTGACATTAAGATAAAACCTAATTTGTTTATTCATAAGTTTCTCCAAAGCTTTAGAAATAAATAAGATTAAGATCACGGCCTTTATATCATGTATTAACCGGGCAAAACAAAGGTGGTAGCTGACGCAGGACAAAATTTGAACGAAATACCTGATCGTTCTTCCACTCACAATACAGTGCATTCTACAGAAAATAGGGACAATGAACAAAAGTATTATATCTTGATGCTTTCAATCCAATTGTATTCAAAGTAGATAAGGATGATGATTGTTGTAGATTGCTCATAATGTGGTGGAAAAAATAAATATGTACGCAAATAGGTGACTAGCATTGCGAGAGAGAGTTTTGTAAACTACAAAACCCTAAAACGAAGTCGCTTAAAAGCTTGGCTTCGAAGACGAAGAAACCCAAGCCAAGCGCACACATAAAAATGCAATTGTAGCATTGAAAATTATTGTAAAGGGAGCACCAGTGACCACCAAAATTAATTAGCACAATAATATGCTTCGATACTTGACACCCACTTTTGATTGTCTTCCCAATAAACAGAAGTGCACAAGCATAAGCAATATCATATTACTCTATTGGCACGGGTCATACACAGTCCATGGAACCATCAATGAATTGTTTTTACACGATCGGTTTATGCAACGTAGCTGGTCGTTCACTCTCAGCTCGTTGTGTGAACTGTTCGTGTCATCTTTCAATACATATAATGCACTGAGTTGTTTACTGATTACAGGTGGGGTCAAGAATCGAAACTGCTGTGATTACTCAAGGTGTGCCGTCAGCGGAAAAATTGCTGATCATGTTGTTTGCCATGGAGTATGTGGAAAATCATACCACCCTATTTGTACTTGTCTAAATAAAAGATCAATTCCTCACTTGAAAGATTACCTAAATAACTACCTTTTTATTGCGATGAGTGTAAATAATAATTATCTCTATCACAATTAAAAAACCTAGACGAATTTTCAAAGAAAGTTGATTTATTAATCAATTCGATGGAAAGTTAAGGAAAACATTGCCTCGAGTTACATAGTTCGGGCGTTAAAGAAATCGGGTCTCTAGCTAGTGACCGTTCCCTCCAACACAACTTGAGTGCTTTCTATGATTTGAAAATGTTAATAAATTCTACTCTTGCTTCAATACCCTTATCTAATCGGTTCGTGAGTCTGAACAAACACATAACATTTGTGTTCTGGTCCCCAAGTTGTGTAATATTATAAATATAATGTTAAAATAAACACGTTTTTCATATTAAATGTTATTTATTTTTCAAGTTTTACCACAACTTATTTTTTTATTAACAACTCCACTGTCCCCATACAATCTGATTCAAAATCACGCACAAGTCTATTATTTTTTTAAGACATCGTCAATAAGTCCCATGTATCATATATGAACACAAAATTATTTTTTTTTTCATGTTTCACAAGTCCATGTATCATATGTATATGATACATAAACAAAATTCGGCTTCACTGTCCCCATTCAAACTGATTTAAAAACATGAATAAATGAATTAAAAAAAAAAAATGTTTTTTCTTGTTTTCAATTTTGATACATGGGCAGGACATTATGCTAACTCCACTTTATCTAAAAACGAATGGTTATATGGACTCCAATTAAATTTTTTCGACATTATAACTTCAAAAGATTCAGAAACAACTTTCATAAAATTTTGTGGTTTTAACTGGTTGGTCACAAATATCTCAGGAACAAAAAGGGCTATTGACTTCAAATAAATTGTATTCTATACACTATGATATTATACAGACCTGATATTAATTTAGAAGAAATTTAACCGTATCGTAATCTTGTTTAATTTTTTTCTTAAATATTAAAATTAAACCAAATTTGTGTCTCAAATGTAACATCAATAAAAACTGATATCAATTTAATATTATATCAATTATTATTCTCTATGCGAAATGACGTTAATGACATCCCGTAAAATTTTGAATTGGCAGTTTTCCCACAAAAAATCTAAAACTAAGAAATAAATCTATTAAAAAGTGCCAAAAATTGCTTTTCGACTTTCATAGAGCGGGCAATAATTTTGATGTTAAACTTATTTTATGACAAACTTGATACAACTGTTAACATATTGTACATTAAGAAAATTAAAACTAACTGTTTTCTTACAAAAAATAAAAACTAAAAAAAGTGTCAACACATTTTTTTTTTCGACTCAAGGATTGGAACACTAGAAGAATATCAACCAGGTCGATCTTGAAAATGTCTTATTTTCATTCCTTTTTATGAAAAGCACGACTTGATGAAAAATAAAGTTGACGTGATATTTCGTGTTGCAGTGATAAATTCAAGATCTACAGCTCAAGTATCTACAACAATTAAGCTCTAGTTTCCCGCCAGAATTCGCTGTATAAGATTTAATTATTTCGAATTAAAAATTATTGCCCATTTTCGAGATATTACTTTAGTCGAAAAACAGTTTTCGGCACTTTTTTAGTACTTTTTTTTAATTGCATTGAAGAAAACTGTTAATTCGATATTTCAAACTCTCTAGAAAAAACTAATTTAAATTCTAGGGACCTTAAAATGTGCATATGTATTTGACAAATCGAACCGATTAAAATCCGCGCTAGCGAGGCATCTGTTCGGAGCATATTGTCCGCAGGGCATAATGTTTCGGAGGTTCAAGTTCCTTTCGACGGATTTTATTTGAAAGAATAAATAAACCAAAAACAAACACACTAATAAATGAAAAATTTCACAAAAAATGCATTTCAACGCAATTCAACGGTGCGTTAACTAAATGTCTGATCACCTGTTCGATAAAATACCTTAAAGCAAAAATCCTCCGAATCGTCGAATCACAGAATTTTTCTCTACAAACTGATACCTAGTTAGGGCCGAATAACTTCTATTGGAAAGTTAATAAAATTGTATTTACGCGTTTTGAAAAACAAATGTTTATTCATGAAATATTTTTATTTTATGTATCATATATGAAACATGGGACTTATTGATCAAGTTTTTTTCTAAGAAAAATTAAATGGACTTATTAATATTTACATATCATTTGTAGGGGAACAGTGAAGCCAAATTCAACAATGTATCACATATGACGCATGGACTTGGGAGGCACGATACAAGCGTTTCGGATTTTAATCCATCATCAAATATTTGTTTTGTCTGTTTTTATCTTGTGTATAGTCTGAGTTCTGTGTCATATAGTGTGTTTGTTTTTATAGTAAGTTTGTCGTTAGTAGTTTGTCTTGTTCTGGTTTTGTTGCTTATATATTTCGTATTCTTCTAACGTGTCAAGTATTTTCCCCCTTTTTACGTATGTGCAAGTAAAAGATGACCTTTCGTCTTTGGGTTCTGGTTTTGAACTGAATTTATTTTATGTATCATTCTTAATTCTAAAGCTCTTCTTAAATTACCTAAAACTTAATGCTATTTGACACTGCTTGTGCCGGAAGTGCAAAATAAGTAAATTGGGAGAATGTGGTAGAACGTGGGAAAATAAGTAGATGCAATTAGAAATATGGGAATGTGGGAAAACGTGGGAAAATAAGAAGTTGCAAGTAGAGATAAATTTATATTATTAACTCCTCCCATCCTTAAGACTGGACGTCCTCGTTCATGATGTTCATAACGCGTAATTTTAAAATTTCTTCGTCTAAAGCTGATGAAACATTGTCTATTTTGTTATGATTTTAACAGTTTTTGGCTTAATTTTAACGTAAAGCAGCACGAAAATCACAAGTGCAAGTATAGCTATGGTGCCATATAGCATCCATTTGCTTGTCTCGAGCGTAATGGAAAATTCTTTTATTTTTTGGTTGTTGATAATGTGCAGCTTGTGTAAGCGCGGGAGCGTAATTTTTTCGTTAAAGACGACTTCATTCAAAATAGTTCGTTTTGGTGCTGGTAGGTGATTCACTTCAATAGACTTTTCTGTGAAAAATTGTTTGCCATTGATATTGATTTTACCATCGTATGTTATTAGGAAGGTTCCATTCAGGACGATACGCTGACCTTTTTCTTCTAAAGTTATGTTCTCGTCCCTGGCTATTATAAGTCCATTTCTTACGACTTCTATATTTTTGATGTCGGTAGCATGAGTCGTGGGGCAGTGTGCCGTATTATTATTAAGGAGTTGGGAAAGGCAAGGATTTTGGGAATCTATTTTACAATAGGAGTATAAAGGAGCTTTCTTACAAGTACTTAATATTGATATTGAATTTTTTTACAACTTGCTGAAATATTCAAACTTAAATCTATTATTTTAATCTTAATTAAATAAACTAAAGAATTATAATGGTAATACATTTTTACATCGTCAATATTTAACAAGTCACTTAAATCGGTTATTTCCTCTGTGCTAAGAATTAATGGATTGACAATGTGGAAGGTCTGAGTAATGTTAACAAGCGTTCAATTTCATTTATATCCTGAAGCAGCATTTCTTTGTATCTTTCGATTTTGATTTCCTTTAATACATTTCTATTTTCTGACATTATTATATCAATTTCCGAAAAATTTGTAGTATGTTTAAGATAGAAATTGTCTTCGTAAATGGCAACTTCTCCTGCAGGAATAGGAATGAATAGCGCTGAAGAATAGTCAACAATTTTTGCGGCGCCTAGCCATACTTTCATAAATCTAGAAATAAAGTTTTATCTTAGGTTATTTTTATGCGCTTGTCTTCCTTCAATTACAACAGCTGTGCCTAAATCAGCCTGAATAGTTTTTTGATTATAAAGTTTGGATAATTTATTTCCAATTCTCTTATTAGTTTTTACATATACCTTTTCACCTGGATTAAAATTTTTAGCCGTGGTATTTTTATTGTGGAATTCAAGGTCTTTGTTTTGTTTAATTTTTAATTTTGAGATTATTGCATTTGTCATTTTTTTAGAGATATCGTGAAAAATTTCTGAAGGCTTATAACCTGTTACCGAGTGTATTGAGTTGTTATATTTGTATGTTGATAGTAGCATTAATTCAACAATATCTGTTGTACTATCCTTTGTACACCTAGCTATTTCAGCAAGAGTCGAATGGAATCGTTCGACTTGTCCATTGCTTTTACTGTGGAGTGCTGGTACAGAATGTGTAGAAATGTTAAATTCGTTTTTTAGTAATGCTTGCGTTGCAATTGATGTAAAAGCACCTTCATTATCTATAACTATTATTTTCGTATTTCTAAATTGGGAAATTATTTCGATTAATGGGTTTTTTATGTCAACAGAATTTCTGGATGGAATATGTTTTATAATGGCAAATTTAGAAAATTTGTCTATACATGTTATAAAATATTTTCGACCAGTATTGTAAATATCTAAATGCAAAATCTCTCCTACATACGTGATAATTGGTGTTGCACCGATCGGATGTTGCGCTGGCCTACGCTGATATTTATTTTCTTTACAAATTTTACATTTAGAAGCGTATGTGTTACATAGCTTCATAAGATTTGGAAAATAGTATTCTGAGATTATTTGTTTGAAGTTTTCTTTTGGTCCTCTATGAGCTCTGTTGTGCTCGTTTATGATAAGTTCCTCTTGATCGTTTGTGTTAAACACATCTTGAACAAATTTTTTTGCATATTTAATTTTTACTTTGGGGAAAGCAATCATGAGGTCATTTTGTATTTTTCCTAAAGTTTCAATGTCACAGTGGATTCCATTGGCTAAGTGCGTATGAAGAGCATCGCGCATTATTTCAATAAGTTCTCCGATGGAACTGAATGTTATTGTATGTCTAACCTGTTTTTGGAAAAGAATTTTAACTTTTCTGCTTTTTTGAGAACCTTGACTGATAAAGATTTGATTTTTGAAGCAATTTATTGGATTTTCTACTGAAGGTATTACTTTTGTTAAAGACTCTTCGCTGTGAACCGTTTCTCTGGAGGTAGAGTGCGTGTTAATATGTTGCCAAGATAGTGCATCTGCTACCTTGTTTTCTTTACCAGGTTTGTAATGAAAGGTTGGAGAATATTCCTCAATAAATGCTCTCCATCTCTTCAGTTTGGTGTTAGGATTTTTTTCAGAGATCGCAAACGTGAGCGGTTGGTGATCTGTATAGATATGAATATCGGTCGCACCATATAGATAATTTCTCAAAGATTGCAATGCCCAAACTATTGCTAGCATTTCACGTTCGTTCGTAGCGAAATTTTCTTCAGATTTACTCAAAGTTCGAGATATCATTGTGATAGGTCTACCACCTTGAGACAGAACGGCACCTATTGCTTGTGATGAAGCATCGGCAGTCAAATCCAAAGGTTTTTGAAAATCGGCATAGAATAGCAAAACATCTTCTGAGGCTAAAATGTTCTTTATTCTATTAAAGGCACATATAGCCTCAGTATTAAGATTAATTTTGATGCTTTTAGACTTATTCGTTCCTATATTTCCGTTATCTCCTCTTAGGTATTTTGTTAAGGGTTTAGTTATTTGAGCATAATCTTTAACAAAACGACGGTAATATCCAGAAAGACCAAGAAAAGATCTTAGTGCAAGAAGTGTTTTTGGCAATTCGAAGTCTACAATGTCTTTGACTTTATTTGGGCAGGTTTTAATGCCGTCTCCAGAGACAAGAAATCCTAAAAATTCAACCTCATGCTTAAAAAATTTACATTTTTCTGGAGATATTTTTCTTATGTCTTCTAGATGATCTTTTTCTGTCTGCGAAAAAATGATAACATCATCTATATACACATGACAACATTTGCCTATGTCATCTCGCAATATGTTGTCTATTGTTCCCTGAAAAATACTGGGAGCATTTTTCAAGCCGAAAGGTAATCTGCAGAACTCGTATTTTCCATTATTAATGGAAAAAGCAGTTTTTTCCCGGTCCTTTTCTTCTAGGAGAATTTGATGGAATCCGGATTTTAGATCTATTGTTGAATAGAATCTAGCTTGTCCTAAATTTGAAAGGATTACTGAACTTTCTGGAATAGGATACCGATCTGGTATAGTGCGTTCATTTAACTTTCTATAGTCAAACACTAACCTGGATTTGGGAGTACCGTCTTCGTTAATGCCTTTTTTCCCTACTACCAATATGGGAGTGTTATACGGGGAATGTGAAGGCCGAATTATTCCATCACTCAGCAGTCTTTTAATTTCCTTATTTACAAAAGGAATTGCTGCCATATTGTATGGTCTTGGTTTTGAATATATTGGTTCTGAGTCTATTGTTCTAATGGTTGCTTTTATTTTTGTATTAAAAGGTAATCTCTCATCCGGTTGGGCGAACACTTCTGAAAAATCTTCGATTAGTTCCTTAAATTCACTTTTGACGGTGTTAGGAATTGTTTTCATATCGATATCTAAATTATTAACTTGTTCGCATTCCAAAAATTTGATTTCCATTTCCCCATTTTCGTAAATTAACAAAGAACGTTTTGTATCAATTTGCGCTTTTATCTGCGTGAGAAAATCATACCCTATAATCGCATCGAAGGTTTCTAATTGGGGGAGGATAAAAAACCACAAAATTGTATTTTACATTTGTGAGTTACTTTATTTTCACCGTGAAGGGACTTAACCTTAAAATGTTTACTATTTGGAACTACTTTTAATTGAGGAATTTGTTTGATATAGTTTTTGGCTGTACCAGTGTCTACTAGGATTCTCAATACAGTTTTGCCATTGAGTTTCTTTTCAACAAATGGTAAAGCCGACTTTATTCTAAAAAATGAATCTGATCTTCATATTCATGTTCCTCATCGAGGTTTTCATAATCGTCTTCGTATTCGTCTAGAAAATTAGTTCTCTGGGCTTTCGATAGTGGTGCCCTGTCGGATTCAAGTGAGCGTTTCGGTGCCCTGTTCTCAAAGGTTTGCGGCTGTTGCCTGGTAGATTGTTTGTGACTACCCTCTGGCACCGCTGCTGGTCGAGCTTGTGACTTTTTACTGCGTCTGTATATTGACGAGTTGTCAACGCTCATATGATCGTATTCCTCTGATTGATGTTTTTGCTTCTGCTGGTTATAAGTCGAGGAAACTTGGGCTTGGGGGGTTTGAGGTTTTCCTTGAACGACACGTTTATAGTGGGGGTTGCTTCTTGGAAAACCACTTGTACTAGCACATGATACATTTTTATCAAATGCTCTTGCGAATTCGTACCTGTGTTGGTTAGCCTCAAGTTCCTGTGCCTTCGCTAATGCAGATGGCAGATCTTCACAACCAGAAGAAAATAAAATATTGCAAATAGGCTTGTTAAGGCCTGAAATAAATACTCGCAATGCATCTGCTCTGTATTTTGATGCTAATGAGTTAATTAGTACATTATTGCCTGAATATTCCATTGAAATTTTATTGGTGATAGACGTGAGATGTTTTTCTATTTTGTCGTAGTACTCAGAGATCGACAAATGTCCTTGACATAGAATGCTCATTTGGTTTTCGAGTACGTGTAGTGGGCGTTTGTCAGAATATGAATTATCAAGACGAGCAATTATTGCCTCGAAATTTAGAACTGTGTTGAATGACGATAAAATTAAATCGGCAGATCCAACAACTTTGTTCCTAATTATTGCAACGGCTTGATAATACCTCTCTGATCCATTATATGGATCGAATAGTGCTATTGTGGTCTTGGCCGCTTGACGCCACGAAATATATCTCGCACGTTCACCATTGAAATCTGGAACGGATCTCACTACATCGAGTGATATTTGACATACTACTTCGGGTGTCGCGACAGAAATGGGTTGGTAGGCAACAACTGTCTGTGGTAATTGAATTGAATTTAATTTTTCGGAAAGCTCGAAAATTTTTTCATTTAACCTATCATTATTTGTTTTATTTTCTACCCCTAAATCTGCCATTCTTTTCACCATTGTTTCACAAGCTGCTTCGACAGCTACCCGCACGGCTGATGCTATAGTTTGCGCGATTTCAGACATTTTTTTAAAGCACAATAATTCTAAGCACAGTCACAAAATTAAAAATATTTAAACTCAATGAATATGGATATGGATGGTAATAGATAATTAAGCACACAAATTGTATAAAAATAAAATAATTAATAATAATTACAAAATAAATAACTGTATCTGCATCTTCTATTGGTTTTTTTGCGGGTTCTTCTCTAGGTGTGGGTTCTTCTATGGTTACTTCCGTGGTCGATGTTTTTGTGGTTTATAATTTGCTCTATTCTCTTTATACAAAGATTTTCGGAGCACACAATACTAATCGAATTTCTTAACGTTGGGCGCCAGTAAAAGATAGACCTTTTGTCTTTGGGTTCTGGTTTTGAACTGAATTTATTTTATGTATCATTCTTAATTCTAAAGCTCTTCTTAAATTACCTAAAACTTAATGCTATTTGACACTGCTTGTGCCGGAAGTGCAAAATAAGTAAATTGGGAGAATGTGGTAGAACGTGGGAAAATAAGTAGATGCAATTAGAAATATGGGAATGTGGGAAAACGTGGGAAAATAAGAAGTTGCAAGTAGAGATAAATTTATATTATTAACTTGCAGTGGTGTATAATTTTTATCGAAGTTTGTGTAGTTATGGTTGTTATTGATGGAATTTAAAGCATAGTTGGATTTTGTGTTTGGTTTTGGTAAATGTTCTTTGTATCTGTCATTGAATGTTCTTCCTGTTTTTCCAATATAATATTTTTCGCGTTTATATTATGCTGTTTTAATTTTGGATATCGTGTAGTAAAATGTTTGTGTACCTATTCCATTGATATGTAAATATTTTTGTTGGTAATGTTGTTATTGGTGCTATTGTCGTTTATGTTTTTTATTTTATTTTTTGCTTTTGTTTAAAAGCTTATCAACAGTCTCATTCGTGTATCAATTTGCGTGTGCTATTTGTTTTATTATGTTTAGTTCGTGTAAATATTCCTTTCTGTCCATTGGTATTGTAAGTAATCTGTTAATAAATGCAATTTATTCTACCATTTTTTGGGAATATGGATGATGTGAATCCTTATGAATAGTAATGTCTATGGTGGTGAGTTTTCAGTATATTTTGTTTTTTAATTTTTTGTCGTGTTTTGTTATATTTAACTCCAGAAAATGTATTCTTTTATCTTCTTCTGTTTCAATTCTAAATTTCATCTTGTTTTTGATATTTTTAATCTATTTATGTAATATATCAATTTGTCTATGTGTTCCATCAAATATTATAAATGTATCATCAACATATCCAGAGTACGATATTATAGTATTTGTGGATGTTGTTTGTTGATAATATACATATGTATATTTGTTTTCAAAGTAATTTAGATAGATGTCTGCTATATTAAACCGCTTATTGGAGATCCCATTGCAGGCCTTCTGTTTGTTTGTAAAAGTTGTTGTGACATGTGAAATAATTTTTTTTATTTTTCTTACTAAATCAATAGAATTGGCCACACTATTATTGTTTTCTAGAGATATGTTATCTTTGAAGTAAAACTTCTTAAGGCACGCTTGGCTTGGGCAGTAAGCTGGCGAATGCATGACGAGAGTGTTACTAAAAGTGTTATCAGGCGATGCGAACGGAAGTTGAAAGCGAGAGATATGGAGTTACATGTTAGTAAAGATGGAAAGAGGGAGTTACGTTTCGTATTTAACTGTAGGGACAAGAGAGAGAAAGAGAGATGCGCCCGCACATTTTCTTTCTCTCTTGCTCTCGTAGCCAGCGCATGAAATAAACATGGATCAGCTGGTATGGTTTGCGAGTTTACTGGCGTTACGCGAAATATTTTACTTTTATAGTGATTAAAGTTGTAAATTCATTTTAACGTTCATATTTTGTGATTTTTCGGGTGAATTATAACAAATTATGGTAGGAAGTGACACAGATTCTGAATATAAAAGCGGTGTTCCAGGACCATCCGTATGAGAAAGGTGCGAACGGTGAGACACTTTTTTTTAGATTGGTATATCTCTGAATGTTTTCAAACTACCTTAACGAAACTTTGAGTATATTTCACCTTAATCATGTCTGTTACCGATGTCGTGTCGTTTTTCCGACAACTCTCGTTTGCTTTGTCGTGGCATTCCATAACTTTTTCGACACGACAAATCTGTAGTAGATTTTTAAACGACAAAAAAGGAATAGATATCTGTCAAATTCGGATGAAATTGAGAAAAAAAATAAAAATCAGTGGCCAGCAACAAAGTGTATAATTTAATTTGATTAAAATGATCAGTTTGGAAATGTTTTATAATACAAGTAGCGATAGTGACGAGGATGAAGAAGGAGAAATGCAGAGTTTAAAAAAAACCCTATTAATAATAAAAAGAAAGCAAATAAGGCAAACCTCAAATCCTTTTGATTTGCCTGATTCAAAGTGAGTTCACATTCAATTCAATTTAATTTAATTAAACGAAACTTTTGAACGCTTCATAGATTCAAGCAGTATTTTAGTGATAATCAAAGGAAGCTTTTAAAAATGTGTTGGATGAACTAAGAGACAAATTACTGATTCCATCACGTTCATCATCCATCCCAATAATTCTGAGGCTCGGAGTTACTTTAAAAATTTTAGCTGAGGGAAGTTACCAACACGTCGCTGGAAACAACTTCAATTTGGGATTGGCTCAACCAACAGTCAGCAAATTCTTTAAAGAAATTATTTAATTGTTATGTTTATGATAAATCAAACAATAGATTTTACAAAACAAATTAATAAATAAGAATACTTACTGTTTTACGGCCATCCTTTTCTCTGTCGTGAACAAATTTCTGGAAGAGATATACCGTCGTTTTTTTCCATCATCGTCGTTTCTTTTCGTCTTACAGAATGCAAAATGAAAACCTTCAACGACGTTTGACGTTTACATACCACAGCATAACGAGTGACAAAAGTTAAAAACGACAAATGGAATGCCGATTGAGTCGTGTCGTATATTTTGGTGTCGTTTACGACATCGGTAAAAGGGGTGAATGTTGCAAAAGAAAATTCCTCTCACTGACTTATGAGATCATCACAAGAAACTGAAAAGTAAAAAAAGTGAAACTGTCTCACTGTTCGCCAGCAGTGCGATCAGTAAAAGGCTAACAGAGAGACGGAACAAAAAAAGCAACATAAGACACTAAAAATACGTTAAATAGTGGGTAATTAGTAAAAATTATAATAATTAACTAATTAATTAATTAAAACATTTTTTTAAGAAAAGAAACAAAAAACTATAAAACTATAAAAAGTAAAAAACAACACAAGTTTCGTTGATATCATTTTAAATTTACAATTTTAGACTGCTTCCATATGTCTCACTGTTTGCTTTCAGGAGGTGTCTCCCTGTTCGCCCTTTGTCATTTTATACAAAACAAAAAAAATACAAATGAGAGAGAGTTAAGACTTTTTTGTTTTATTATTATTTTATTATTTTTACATAAATTTACAGAGTAATACTTAAGATTACAGCTTGAGCATATTAGGCTTTCAGCTGTATTTTTGTTTTATTATCAAAGAAAACATAATAATTGATTTATGTAAGAAAAATCTGTGTACTTACTTAATTATTTTGTGTTACAATACTGCCATTCCCCCGCATACTATGGATGGAGCTAAAGAAGTTTTACGAGCACACTCGTTTTTTTATAATAATAAATAATAAAAATAAGTTGTGATAAAATTTGAAAAGTAAATTATTGTTTTTATTTTAACACTAGCGAAACAAAAATAGTTTTTTAACTTCCCATACGACCATAGGAGGTAATTGTTATCGGTCAGATTTGTCAAACTGAAATTTTTGACATATCTGGACGTTTTAAGGTCTTACAATACCTATATATCTGTCATTTTTAGAGAGATATCTGTGTGTGTGAGTGTACGCACGTTTTCCTACGTTCGTACGTTCGAGAAATATTTGCATTTTTATAAAATAAAAAAAGTTGCCAGCGACAGGAATCGAACTTAAGACCTTAAGTATGTGCGCAAATTGCTAAATATTGTTAAAATAAGCAACCAAAATTTAATTTCTTTGTTTAACATATTTAACATATTTTTTTATAATTTTTTTTGGGGGCTCTCACCCCAACAACCACCCTTTCTTTCTTGATAAAGCAAAAATTCGTAAATGGATAAATTATAAAAATACTAATAATAATGTACAATAAAGCTCTAAGTCTAACCAACCCAAAGATAAAATATCTTCTAATTGTAGTTTTAAAACAAATATATTTCCCAATTTCTCACCTCTTAAAGAACCCAATACTACAACAAACCCTCTATTATCCCGACAAAACCGTGTATCTTTTAATCTTGAACCTTCTTCAGAGACCTCTCTTCTAAAGATCACAACTTCTCTCATACCCTTAGCCCTACTACGTCACCTTTTTCACCGTCTCTTTCCTCTTTAACCCTACTATAACTTCTGGTTCTCCTTCTTCTAATGTTCATCCCCCTATTTTTGACCCTATGGTTCCTCGTTATATGAAACTCACATCAAGACTTGGTGACCTTCCACCCGCTTTGAATGACTTACATAGTTGCTATATGATGTCACGATTGCGAGATAATAAACTTTTACCTTGTGTACTTACATGATAAATCTGACTCACAATCAGTTTGTATTGATGGCAAAACGAAAACTATCAATTTAAAAAGAAGGCCTAAAGATCAACATCCCAATTGATATCGCCTTGCCATATTTCTACACGTCTCTGTTTTATTGCCTCGTTCAGGCCGTCCCTTATGTCCCACGCAAACATGTCTCTTCCTCCAATCCCTGGTACAATAAGGAATTACGAGCCTTTCGTAACGTGAGAATTAAATTATGGAAAATATATTTAAAAACCAGGTCGAGTCTCGACTTTTCAAACTACCAACAAGCTCAACAACGCTTCTCCTCTCTGTGCGAACTCCTCCCAAAAGAATACATTGATAGATGCAAAATAACCTGATTTCGGATCACAGACGCCTCTACCAATTTATTAATACTAAACGTAAATCCGATGGCTTTCCCTCAGCTCTAGACTCGACAACAACAACCCCAAAACAATCACATATATTTTTGCCTCATTTTTCAGTCAATCGTACAACGATAACCCTTTGATTATAGGCACCCCCAGCACCTCCCTCGCCTCAATTGATATTAGTGGCAAAATTGTGGCCAAAAAGTTAAGTTTCCTCAAAGATGATTTCTGCTTTGATCCCGATGGTTTGCCACCCATTTTTCCATAAAAAAGTGTGCTAACTGTATATGAGAACCACTCTCGGCACTATTTCGTCTTTCACTCTCATGCCAATTTTCGAAAATTATGGAAGGACTCCTCTATCTTTTCCATCCATAAAAAAGGATTAAAAAACTATGTTGCTAATTATCGGCCTATTGCCAAGCTTTTCTCAATTCCCAAACTCTTTGAAAGCATTGTCTATGTTTCTCTTTATTCTTACTGTAAACCTATGTATATTCTGCTCACAACAGCACGGCTTTCTAAAAGGTAGAACATTACAATAAACATTACGGAATTCGTTTCTAAGGAAGGCTTTTGATAAAATCAGTCACCAAATTATTTATCTTAAACTAAAAGCCCTAGGTCTTCAATGATTCGGCCGTCTCTATTAACGCTGATGATATGAAAATAATTAAAGTCATTTCTTCTCCGTCGGATCCGTCTGCATTCCAAACATGGTGTCACAAAAATTTTTTTAGAACACAATGTTACTAATGAATCAATAGGTCTGTTTCTTTACTTTTCGGTAAAGTTTGGGAAAAAGCTCGGGAAAAAGTTCGGGCTCGAGCTTTTTGATGTTGTTTTTGTAATTTAGTGCCCGAACTTAAAAGTAAAGAAACGCATTTGGGATGTTTCTGGGTAAACTTCAAATTTGAAGACAGATTTGTATGTGTATGTAGCGAAACTGTTTTCTTTCTGTTTAAAATGAGCCATTTAGAGGAATTTAAAACAAAATTTAAACAATTGTTCTTATTAATGGATGATGAGGAAGATGACAGTAGTTCCATATTTGTTTACTTTTATTAAATTTTATTTTGCAATCTCTTCACAAATCACAAACTTCAAATTTTTCGATCAGCTGATTTAATTTTGACAAGCAAGAAAGTGCCCGAGCTAAAATGTTCGGGTAAATTCTTGCTGGAGGGGAAACGAAAAAAAATGAAAAGCTGTGGCATTTTCGTCCCAGAAGAAAGTAAAGAAACACGTTTTGGGTTGTTTTGGGATCCCGCGGGCGAGTAAAGAAACAGACCTAATAACTTTCTCACGATTACAGTCTCCTCCTCGAACATATTATTTTCACGATGTTGCTATTCAAATTGTCTTCTCTATTTGTGACCTTGGAGTTATTTGCGACAGCCAGTTAAATTTTCGTGCTTATTATGATCATATTATAAATAAGCAATAAGGCCAACTCTTCTCAAGCCTTCATCAAACGATGGTCTAAGGAATTCTTGAACCCCTACGTCACTAAATCGCTAAACTTTAACTTAACTTCGTTAGACCCCTCCTCGAACACGCTAGCCAAGTTCAATCTCCATATCAGAATCGCATTCCTAAGAATCGAAGCTTTTCAACGTAGATTTCTTCGATTTGCACTCTGCGGTCTCCCTTGGTTGATCGTTTAAAATTGATCAATTTGCAACCCTTACATAAACGCCGCGAAGTCGGTGATATACTTTTTCTGCATCAACTTTGTTTGTGTTTGTTTGTTTCTGTACAAAAATTCGACTTAGAGAGATTGAAAATAGTCCAAGAATCTAAGAATTTGTTCGAGTCAGAGAAATTTCGACTTACAGGGAGTCCACACAATGATTGCAGTTTAAAGCGAATGGTATCTACAAAAATTAACGAATGCAGGATTCTCGAAATTTCTTCGCATTTTACAGTACGAGTTTAGCATGTAATTGCGACCCGATTGTGGGATTTATTTTTATTTCAATTTTGTATATATTTTTACTTATACATATGTATATTTCGCGTTTTTTTTCATTTCCAAATTCCAAAAAAAAATTGTTTCTTTCATTTTTTTTAGTTTGCTTTGCTAAGCGTGTCTTAGTAGTTTCTAAAACTGTGCTCATTTTTCACTTCTTAATAATATTTTTATCACGAGTGATTTTATTTTTAATAATTCACTTTTGAAGTTTAAAGAAACAAAAAAAAACTAAAAAAACGCAAAAAAGCCTTTATTTTATGAGCACTTTTACATTTTCTCTATTGTTTATTTAGATTTTTGAACATTATTTTTTTTCCTTTATTTACTTGAATAGCCTAGTTGATTACCTTGGGAGTGACGGATGGACTTTTTCGAAAAAAATAATTATTAACACTTTAAATGTTCATTAAAAAAAGTCCAAATACAATTACCTTTCCAAAAAATTAATACTTGTGCACATTTTTCTTAATTTTTTAATTTTTTTTTTCAATATTTTTTCTATTGTTTTCCAATTCAAAAGTTCTAATTGCGGTGATGGTTTTTTTTTAATAAATTTTTGAAAAAGTGTCTAAATTGGGTTTTTTCCTTTAAAATTTTCTTTTCACACGCACACATAGTTTCAGTTCCCAGAAACACTACGCCATAAGCGCTTCGAGAGAATGTTTTTCTCTTGGAAAAGAAATATGCCCCGCCGATCCACTACCAAATATTTTTGTCCTTTCAATAACAGAAAATAATAGATACACCGGTTATTGGAATAGGACAAATATTATTGACAAACCAGAAGTATGCAGAATAATATTGTGTGTGGTTTATCTACCTACTTCTTACACCCTTTAGTTTGATGACGTAGCAGAAGTCAGGATAGTTTTTTTTACTTCCCATAGGGAGTTATTGTAATCGGTCCGATTTGTCAAATTGAAATTTTTGACAAATATGGACGTTTCAAGATTCCTAGAATCTAGATCCGTCATTTGTAGAGATGTCTGTGTGCGTACGAGATACAATTTTTCGTCCACGGTATCTCAAGAACGAGTAGAGATATCGACTCCAAGGACTTTTATAAAAATTGGTCAAGTGGTTTTTTTCACAATAGCAGTTTAAAAAAAAGGGAAAATTTTGGTTGGTAGCAAATATCTTAGGAACGGATAGTGGCATTGACTTCAAATAATTTGTTTTATATACATTGCAATATGTTACAGATTTGATATACATCTTGAAAATAGAAAAACTAAAAAAAAAAATGTTGGCTCGAAAATATACAATGAAGGAAAAATTATACTATCTATAAAACTATTTTTTGTTATGTAAAACGATGTTTTTACACCTGGTGAAAGTTTGAAAAAAATTAAATTTGCAGTTTTCTTACAAAAATAAAAAAGTACAAAAAATTCTATCAAAAGTTGGTAAAATGTGTTTTCTGACTTGAATATCTCGACACTGACTACCGATATTGACTCCAAACTTATTTATGTTTAAACAAAATACAATTAATAATATATGCTACAATTTTGACAAATATCGAATTGATGACAGTCTTTTTACAAAAAATAAAAAAACTTGACCAAAAATTTACCAAAAAATGTCACAAGTAGTTTCTTGACTTGAATATGTCCAGAGTCAATAATCGTTTTAACTTAGAATTTATTTAATTTTTTGCACTGTAGAATTTTTACGGAAAATAAAAAACCAAAACTGAAATTTACCGCAAAATTGTTTTTCGGCTTGAATATCATCACAACAAGCAATGCTATTGACTACAAATGTATTTTATTTTTAACATAATGCATTTGTCAATACCTAAAAAATGATAAAATATTGACGAATATCAAATTGACATTTTTTTACAACAAATAAAAAAATTTGTAAATAATGTTTTTCCGCTTTAACATCTCTGACAATTTTTTTGTTCGTAATATTGTTATCAATGAGCATCAAAAGTAAATCGATTAATATCAGCAAAACCAAATTTTCTTTCAAAATAACATAACTTATAGAGATTGTTCATCAAAAAAAAAACATTTTCAATTACTTCCGGTGTACTTGAATTATAACTGTTGGAATACGAAATCTAATGAGCTACATAATTTTCTTAATAATAACAATTATGAAAATTTTTATGATGATTGGTGATTTAAATGGTCGTATAAGTGAAAGAAAATCTTTAGATACTTGTCTAAATCAAAATGGAAAGTATCTAATGGAAATTATTGACTTTAGATTTCTTTCATTAATTGGAACAAGTTCTAACGACTCAGGTGGTAACGTTACCATCTACACGTGGGAGAGCCAGCGGGGGTTTTATACATACTATATGGCATAACAAGGAAATGGAATTTTGGAGCCCGATATATAAATGTGCTAGATAGAGTGTTTATTGAAGTAAGCTTTTCATTATTCCCGTTTATCTAAACTGCAACAATTGGGTAGCAGTTGGCATGAAAATTGATCAAAACTGGAAAAAGTTTATTGAAATGTGTGAATCAATATAATTATCATTATTAAATGGACGAACTAAAAGTGACAAGAAAGGACATTTTCCATCTATAAGAGGAAATGCATGTTCAACAATCGACTACTGTCTGTTGCGCGGAAAATGGCTGGACTACATTGATAACCTGAAAGTGCGAGATATAGTTTATTCCGAACACCTACCGATTGCAATCTCGTCAACAATTTTTAAAGATGCCAGAAGAAACCCTGCTGAAAATCGTTTACTTCCAAAGTTGAAATGGAAAGAAAACTGGTGCACTCGGTATCAATCTAAACTTAACCGAGAGCTGAGGTCGTTTGGAGAAGAAGCTCTTCTATCCCCACAATGTACGCATTCCCTCGCAACCTGTATGTTGGAAGCGGCAAAGCCTTTTCAATTAACGCAACGGGAAGATTTAAAGGCAACCAACCATGGTTTGATTGAGAATGCGTTGCAGCAAGACAAAAATCATTCAAATGTCTTCGAAAAAAACACAAGATGTGAAATTGCGAAATGCAGATACAAGGAAGCTAACTGGTCGTATAAAAATATGTGTAAATTGAAACAGAAGTTTTATATACAGTATCTCTCAAGATCTCTAGAAAACACCAAAGACTAACGATCGTTTTGGAAATTGGTAAAGGTGCTTAAAAGTTCTACAGTTACCAAAAACATTCAAATTGAAGCAAATGAACTAGGTGCCCATTTTCAAAAGCTACAGTAACTCTATCCAAATTGAATACACTCCTGCTTATATGGATGTACCTTCTTTGGACAGGGACATAAAAGTTCAAGATTTCTAAAAGGTATTAAACAGATGCAAAGCAAACAAAGCCCCTGGTAAAGATCGTATTCCATACGAATTTTTCAGCCGAATTTATTGAAAAACTAACGGAGTTGTACAATTTTATTTACACCAGCGGAGAAGCTCCAATTATTATTTTGCCAATTTTTAAAAAAGGAGATGCTATAGACCCAATTAACTATAGAAACTTTGCATTTATGAATTCGGTAATAAAAATCATTACGGGGATCCTCTTAGGGCGATTGACGGAGTGGATACTTGAAAATGACTTATTAAGTAAATTTAAAGCAGGGTTTACACAAGGCTACTCAACGGTGGATAACATTTTCACTCTTACCAGTATTGCCCAATCATATTTAGATAAGGGAAAGAAACTCTTTGTATTCTTCGTTGATTTCAAGGCAGCTTTTGACTCCGTTGACAGAAGTTCTCTCTTTTTAAAGCTTAACAACTTTGGCTTATCATCAAAAATGAATAAAACAATACAAAGCATCTACAAAGAAAATAACATGGCAGTTTGGGACGGAAGCAAACTCTTGGAATGGTTCCGAACAGACTCAGGAATTAAACAAGCATAACTTTTAAGCCCACTTTTATTTTCAATATTTTTAGATGATCTGGCTACTTACTTGCCTGGAGGAATTGATTTCAATGGAATCAATTTATTTTATATATTTTTATTTGCCCAGACCTCTTCCATGATGCAAGCGATGATAAACAAACTTTATCAATACTGCACTTTGTGGAATCTCGAAAATATCATCAAGTAAAAAATAATGATATTTCGAAATGGAACTGTGAGATATACACATGATGAAAGGTGGAAGTAGCAAGACTTGGAAGTCGAAAAAGTCAAAGAGTACAAATATTTTGGAGTGACAATCACACCTAAACTATCTTTCAAAAAGCATCTTGAAGAAAAATTAAAAGAATCAAAGCAAGCAATAAACTGCAACTGGAAAGGTATCTTAAGCAAAATGAATTTACTTGACAACTTTTCGAACCACTCAAAAATATTCCACTAGTTCTTTTCTTGACCTCTGATCTTTTCGAAAGCTCAAAATAAAGTGACGTTCAGGATCCACTTGATCCTAAATCGCCTCTTCATAATCTAAATTCGCAAACCTTTCAGCCAATATCGAATGTCGGTTATCTCTATCACGTCATCAACAGCCATTTACATTGGCCGTTGAGATCCACTTTGTGATGAGAAAACTTGGCATTCCTGATATTAACCCATTTACTTTTGATGTTAATTGAGACCAATCTTATTTTTATTATCAGACTAAAAAAATTGCTCCAAATATTTTAGCGCAATGTATTTACTATTTTTTTTATTACTTTTTATTTATTTAAAAAAAATGTCAATTTAATCTCAACATTTTATCATTGACAAATGCATTATAATGGAAATAAAATACATTTGAAGTCAATAGCATTGCTTGTTGTGATGATATTTAAGCCGAAAAACAATTTTTGATACTTTTCGGTAATTTTAGTTTTAGTTTTTTATTTTTCTTAAAAAAACTGTCGGTACGTACTTTTCTCATTTTTTTAAAAATGTTATCAAGACAAATAATTTAAGTTGAGCACTAAGCCGTTTTATACTTGAGCGACATCTTGTGTAAATCCGATCTCTGCATTTCCTATAACCAACTTTGAACCTGTCAAATAAAACTTGTTATCTTGATATCTGGTAATCCGGCCGTCCCGCTCTCACGCCGTCAAGTGGACAACTCTACCAAAAAAAAAAAAAACTTTTGAAGTTTAGCTTGAGAAAAATGTGTGTTTTATTTTGGAAATGAATTTCCATTATTAATGGCATATTTTCCTCTTTACATTGAAGTAAACATTCGATTTCCTTTGAATATTAAAATAATATCTTTGTATTACCTTGTTCTTATTTACAAATTATATCGTCACAAGAAAAATAAAATTTAACAAGTTTATACTAAAGGTAACTGAAATAAGGAAAAAAGTAATAATGGTATCTTACGTTACTTAGTTAAAGATTCAAAACTAATTTAGCAAAATAATATAAATAATATTTAAATTTTGTATTTGAAAAAGATTTTTGAAGTAAAATTTCATTATCGGCGGCGCATGAGATAAATCTCATAACAGTGTTAAAATAAAAATCGTCATGTTTTCGCGTTACGCGCCATGAATTTTTTTTTTTTTTTGCCATGTGAAACCATTTTTAATAAAATCTATAGTAATCTGATGGAACATAATTTAGAAGAGACAAATTTTAATAAACAAAAATAGTACGGGAGTGAGAAGAATATTTTATTTTCAGTCATAAAAAATAGGGTATGTGAGAGGGGTTGGCGTTTCCCGCCACAAAAAGAAGGGGAAAAAACGTAAACAGAAGTTTTTCAACTTGTATTTTTTTCATTTTTATTTTTCTTCAATCTTAAGACTACTTAAAGCTAGACAAAAATTCTTAAAAACTAGCATATTTATCAATAACTTGCAACTAACTTACTGGCCTTTTGCGGAGGAATAAATCCACTTTAACGCACATTCTCGTAGTACTGAGTTTTTGGGTAACAGACCCAAAAATTAAACTGTTACTCGAGGACATCGTTATTGAAATGTTACCCCGAATCAGCTTTAGAAGGAAGTTGTCTATTCTGTTTATGTTGGCTCCATTTTTGGAACCTGGTTGGAATTGTAATGTTTCTTATTTATAAATTCATTTTTATTTTTTTCAATTTTCTTAAAACTAGACAAAAATTCTTAAAGACTAGCGATCATATCAGAAACATAAAAATAACTTACTGGCCCTATGCGGGCGCTCTAGGTTAATCCATGAACTTATAAACTAATACCTTTCGGCCTAAGAACAATTTTAATACTTAATAATAATAACTTATTCTAAGACCAAGAAAAATTCGGAAACAAAAATTTGGTGACCCTGTCTCATTTTTAATTTTATTTATTTAAAACTTAAAACTAAATATAATATCCAAACCAATTATGCTACTTAAGCTACTTAAAACTAACCAAAACCCATTATGCTACTTTAAATTACTTAAAAACTAGAACAGCCACAGTAAGCTTTTTTTTTATATATAGTAATGTTTCTACTCCAACTCTTGTGTTCTGTCCAATCAAAGGCAGCGGGTGTTGGTGAAGTGTGGCCAGCGAATAATGTAATTGTAAGAATGCACAGGTATATACCTACATACGTCGTGTCTGATCAATCAACTGTTGATTGCCTATAACTTGGCATAGGCTAGCAGTGCAACTTTCAGATACGACGAAGTGCTTACTTTACCTCCCTGTGGTGGTCCCCGGTAATTATTTTTGTATACCTATAAAATAATCTTAAATTGTAAGCGCGGAGCTCCCACCTTTCTTTGGTATAGGTTACGGAGGTTAGCATTCTTAGTAACTGAATAAATCTGCTACCGAAACTACCTCTCGGATAAGGATTGATCACACGTTGACGACTTTTGGCTATTGTACCCGGACAAAGATAGGTTTCTGGAAATGAAGGAAGCAGGAAATGAGGGTCCACACAACTCCAGATTCCTCCAATTAGAGAGAGAGTTCATGCGGTATGGGTTGGATATCTTAGGGATTAGTGAAGTAAGATTCCTGGGATAGGGCAAGTACTAGTCTCCAACGCGTAACACTATGCTACTCTATTCCGGAAAAGCACCTGGAAGCGCTCGGGATGCTGGAGTTGGGCTTTTGCTAACTAAAACGGCTATCAATAGTCTAATTTCATGGGAGCCACTAGGTGAACACATTATTAAGGCCATATTCAGGAGTAGAGTACGCAACATCACCATCATTCAGTGTTACGCCCCAATGGAACTCTTCTACAGTGGGTTAAGTGCCATACACAAAAACACCACGCGGAGACATCATAATGGTAGTGGGAGACTTGAATGCCAAGGTTGGCAGTAACAACGAAGGGCTCAGGTACGTCATGGGAAAGCATGTAGTTGGCAATTGCAATGACCATTGTGAAAGGTTTGTTGACTTCTGCAACGCTAAGTCTGCTATTACACGATGAATCTAGATGCATGCGACACTTCGAACAACATAAGTGCAAAAGAGAGACAAAATTCGAAAACATGAGACTCAAGAAAATCGACCTGTGTCGCACGGGTAAAATTTTCCGTGCGACAATTTGACGTTTGTCTTTGCTCTTGTCCGCTTTTTTACTGTTCTCTTTCATATGGTTTCGTTCTTCGAGAAGGAAACTTCGATGCATCTTAACATTATAAATGTTTTTTATACTAATTTGTATTCCAAAATTCATATTCTTCATCAATAAATAAAAACAAATCAAATTTAAATATTTTTTTAATTGATTTCAAAGAAAACTGAAATCATTTGAATTTGAAAAGTCTCATAAGCAAACCTACAAGTCAAACAACGAAATATAAATAAAAGAGAACTGTCAAAATAGATTCATGAATCTGGTTTCATCGTGTAATAGCACTTGCGAAGATGTCGCATGCATCTAGATTCATCGTGTAATAGCAGACTAACCGTCTTGTGATTGGTGGCACCATATTTAAACATAAATCATGTCAAAAAATAAGCTGGGTGTCGACAGACAGACAAGCTTCTTCCAACCAAATTGATCACTTCGTCATTAGCCGTCAGTTCAGAAAGTCTCCTAGATGTCAGAAATAGAAGAGGTGTCGACATGGGGTTTGCCCGCGATCACTATCTTATCAGCAGCACTGGATCCGAATCGATAGAAAACGAATGGAGTTCTGTGAAAAATGTTCTCATATCAGGTGGTGAAAGAATAGTCGGTCTTGTGCAAGGAAGGCTTTCGGAAGAGACTTGTGCTAAGATCGACGAAAGAAAACACCTTAAAGCTCGTTTGACAGTAAGAAGATGAAAGAGGTCCGGCGTAGTGTAAGAGATAAACGTGATCACACCAACGTTCTGGCTCTAGAATCAGTAGAAGCCGCAAACAGGTGCGGCAACAGCACTCTCTTTAGAATAACCAAAGAACTCGCTGGTGTGCAGGGTTCAAAACCATACTAGGTTAAAGATAGAGATGAAACCCTACTGATATCGGATGAGGACCAACTCAGAAGGTGGAAGGAGCGATTTGCTCTGGTCTTAAATCATATTTTTGACAGTAACATACTAATGAAATCTTCTGAGTTGCCCAATGCAACCAATTCCCGATTACGCACCGCACCCCCCAGTAAGGAAGATATACATATGTACCGCCGTCAAAGCACTGAAGAACGACAAAGCGGTGGGACTTGTAAGAATTTGGGTTGTCAAAATGTAAAAAAAACATAATTTTGACCTTTTGAGCTTAAATACATTTTGTTGCAGATGTCGGATCGTCGGGGACTTTTGACATTATGTTTATAATGATGTATTTAACGTTTGTGACAATTTTCAGCTCTATTCCTCTATGTCTAGGTTATGACTTTTTTGTCTATTTTGACTGGACTATCAGTGCTAACACCCAGCTAAACGATGTGTATGGTAAACCGTAAGGTATGAAATCCCCCTACTAGGGCACACTAGGATTTGAAGCTGGTGTGACTTTGGGATCTGGATTCAAAGAATTTTTTGAATTTATCCTATACATTACATATGTATATCCAAATTCCAATATGAATTTAATATACATTATATAAAATTGTACAAATGAACCTACATATACATACATACATATTTGGAGAATTAGAATATGCTTCTGAAAAAAAAATCTAAAAAATATTTTCAATCAAAATTGTATGTTATGTGTAATTTTTTCCAAAATTCAATGCTCTTAATAATTCTTAACATAAAACAGAAAACGAAAATATATTTTAATTATCAAGACATTTAAAAAATAAATCTAAATGACTATGTATGTATACTCGTGACATTTGTAAAATTAAATTTTGTACAGATGAACCATTTTTGAGTCAATAATATGTAAATTGTAGCTAATTTAAGTTTTATTTAATGTAATTCAATTTTAATTTAAAATTAATTATTAATTATTTTTATTAAAAATATATTTTTTTTTTGTTACAGGAAGCTATGGTTTTACGACACCACAACGAAGCTGAAAGCTTACATGCCTTGCAGCGAATGGGATGGGATGAAGGTTTGAAAGATAATGATTTATACGACAACACATCAAAACCGTATATTCAAGAAGAGCATGTTCCAATTGTACATGTTAGCGACGACTTTGAACTTCTTCCTGCTTAAAAGGAAAAAATGCTCACGAACATTTACTGACTTATGACTTTTGTTTGTTTATTAAAAGTTTCTAGGTATTATGTAAACAGGAATGTTAGAATTAAAATTCATATTAATTAATTTTGTTAAGTTAATTTTATTAACAAAAAAAAACTTTTTTTAGCAAATTGCCTAGGAACAAAATATGGCAATGATTTTGGACCAAACACGATTTTTTTAAAAATCAAAGTAGTGCGTACTCCTCTAGGTGTAGATTCTCAACTCATAAACAATTTACCCGTTGATGTACAGTGGAATTTAAAATAATACCAATGCATTTATGAGCAATTTATTATGTTCTTGAAATATTTACATTTTTTCTTACGTTCCGAAAAAAAATTACAGGATATGACGTTCTTTTCACAAATATTGCTTGAATGATAGCAGTGCTAGCTAGCTTATCGTAAATGTGTGTTGTGTTTTGATCCTTTGCATATTCAATTTACTATCATTTTAAGTTTTATGGTAATCTTTTAAGGCCTAATAATATTAACATATTTATACTCAGAACTCGGCCTAAGGCCGCCATCAGTATGAATAGCACAAAAAAAAAGTCCGCTTCAAAGGTCAAATTTTTTTATTTTTATTTTTTGTCGATTATTGCTGCTTGTATTTGTATTGTTTGTTTATTTTTTGTGATTATGACTGAAAAAAGAAAAAGGTCAAGATTTGTGTAAAGTTGACGTTATTTGTATATCAGAAATGTGGTTCAAAAGTACATACAATGATAAAATGTGTAAACTAGAAGGATCTAATGTTTTTCGTTCAGACCGACAAGGTCCGCATATGGGGATGGTGTTGTAATGGATTTTCGGGATAACATTCCATGCAAACTCAAATTTGCATTTCAATTTGATAGTGTCGTTGAATATGTTTTTGTTGAACTACGGTATGGTGAGAATAAAATAGGATTGAGAATTAGAATATTATTCATTTCAATAACACTTGTAAAAATACATAATTTGAATTAAATTGAGTAGCAATTTGCCCGAGTAGCAATTTAGCAATTTAAGATTTTCTCAAGGTTTACATTATCGTTTTTGTATCTTTTAATTTAGTTAAAACAAAATAAGAGATCTAGTGACTTTTAGTTTAGTCAAAACAAAATGTTACCGCTTTTCTACCGTCAATACAGAAAGCGAAACGGATTGATCAATTGAAATCAAAATGTGCGAATTAATACATTTCCCGACGACAACGACAACGGGCAAGATTGACAAGAAGAACAATTAAATTGATTGGAATGATCGGTCTGACGTTTGGAAAATGGAAAAGGCAGCAAAAGAAGTGCTACCACCACGAGCGACGCACAATGCGGTTCTAAAACCGGTTTTAAAAAATGCAAAACTATAGTCAGATTTTTAACTAGATGAACTGTAAAAAAATTGTCTGTAAAATGCAACTACAGCAAGTTATACAACCTCTTAAAGGTAACATGTCAAAAGTTGGCCATTTAGTGATGATCTGCGAAGCGCGTCACCATGGAGTTAAATTGCTCCAAATAAACCGGTTTTTAATTGGATACTCTTTGGAAGGGTAAGTACTCGAAACCCTTCGATCGTTTTGATAATAAGTTAAGTAACAGTTTATGTACATATTTCTCCCAAAACAGTTTATTTTTAAACTGCAACATCACGTTTTATTCACGTGTATTCATCAAAAAAGTTAATAGGATATAAAGTGGGAAATACGATCTTTCCAAAAAGGTAACATTCATCCAAGTCCGTTCACGTCCCTCCTTGTAACATTTGTTTGTTTCATAGATAATGTGTACGAATACGAAACTGTACGAAATAAATTTAGAATTATCATTTATATTTATTTTGTATAAGCCTACCAATGAAACAAAAAAAGTGAACAATCAAACTAAAACATTTTTTTTAAGGTTATTTATATTACTTACTCAATTTCTTAAGTTAAAATAAAAAACAGATATTTAAGAAATTTTTTTATTAAAATCAAGCTGTTTTGTATTTTTTCCTTATCTTGCACTGAATCAATACACTGTGCGCCGAGCTCAGTGAGGGGTGAGTTCAGACGAACTATTAATCAAAGTTCCATCAATCGAAGAAATATAATTTTGATATCAATCTGATATTAAAATTATGTTGTATGGAAGTTGCCTCAGGGGCTGTCTTACGTATAGTAAGAAAAAGGACGCCAGCAATTAAAAAAAAAGGAAATTGCAAACCTTCGATGCTGAAAATAATAAGAAACCCAATTTCACCAAAAAATAAAAAAAAAGAAAATAAATAGTTTGAGAATATTTTTATTAAGAAACCTTACAAAATTAGGATAAAAACTCAGGATCTTTTCGCAATGCAACTATACAATTAAAAAGGAATTTTTACTTATAAAAAAAAAAAAAAAATGGACGATATTGAAGATATTTCAACAAGAATTCGACAAATAGAAAATTTTTTTCTTTGATAACAAAAATTATATTCTTTTGTAGTACTTAGCTTTAATTTTAGTTCTATTCCTGATGATCCGACCCCAAGTTTCTTCTAATCTTTTTCTTTCACTTTTCCACTCTATAATTTTCTTCTTTCATCATGTAATAGCAGACTTATTGAGGGCAACTTGCGACGAGATTCTCGCGATCCTGCTTACTCGAGCTTTTCTCCCAAGTTCAGATCATTAAAATAAAACGATACGGATCATATTTTACCACTTTTTTAAAATGATGTTACAATTTGTGATTATTAGAATTTAATTTACTCCGAAAAAACATCTTGCCCGTACACGGCACAGAGATGTAATCGCAGACGAAGAAAATAAAAAAAAATTAATTCCCACATGTATACACACCACACAGGAGGTCCGAGCAAATTATGTTCACAACAATAAAATATTTTGGTTTGCAGCGACGCCACCGGCCGCCGCGCCGCGCCGCCGTTATAGGGAGCTTTTATTTGATTGTGAAATATTTCATATCGTTAATGAAGGGGACCTTTAATTTTTCCTGGAATCCAAATGTCTATTTTAAGAAAAATCATTTTATCATTCACTTAGTTGAATTTTAGTCGTTCGGAAGCTTTTTGGAGTTAAGAAATAAATATACTATATAATCAAAATTGTAATAGGAGGTATTGAAAAAACATTTAAAAAATCTATTTTGGTAAAAAAGATAACGAAAGACTAAAACTAATTAAAAAATTTCTTTCAGTCTGGACCATTTGAAGGTGTTTCGAATAAATTGAAACTGATTACATATATTATAACAATATAACTATTCTAAGAAAACCGACTTTATCTAACCTCCAATTTACTAAACATCTTTACATGTTTCCTTATTTTGGTTTTAAAAAAAATAAAATCTCATTCTTAGGCATTAGTAGATTTATTTAAATAGAAAATAATAAACGAAAAGTTTAAAAAAATTATTTATTTTATTACCCTTTTTTATCTTGATTTTGTGTCTTTCAAAGAAACAAGAGATGCTGCTTATATTATAACCACAGTATTATAATAACTGTAACATGTCCAGGATGCTAATAATAAAATTTTAATAGGGTATTTCTCAATTGTTATTAGTTTCATTTATTCCACCTTTTGGCAACAATTTGAGTCCTCTAAACACATTTTTTGGTATCAATTGCTTTTCAATTCGTATTTTTTTCATTTCAATTTCTTCTGTTAAACATATTTTGTTTTCACTTTGTATACTTATTTGACTATCCTCCTCGTCTGTATCGCTTATATCGATTTCATCAGGATTATTTTCTTGATCATTTTTGCTTATTCCATGAGTCTCTCCTCGCACAAACATTATATTTGTATTTTTCTCTTTCTGTTTTTCTGAAATGTGAGTATCCAACAAATGCATACCACCCTTCATAGTTTGGTCTACTGTAGTGCTAGATATTTGTGCAGTCATCATATTAATCTGAGTGTTGTATGTTGCTTGAACTGAACGTTTTATCCTAAGCATTTCACGCATTGTATCCTCATTTCCGTGTCTTACTTCAAATTCTTTCCAGGTTTGCCAAAATTCCGCTGTTATTCGAGGATCACAAACTTGACTACAATGGGCATATATTGTTCGAGCGCGGTCAATCTCGCCAAGTTTTGTTTCCATTTCAGCAAATCGAATGCACATGTCTCGCATACGTTCTTCAGGGAGCACCTCGATCGCTCTTTCGTATATTTCTCGAGTTCTAGGTAAACCATAAATATCTGCGGCCTTTTTAATGAAAATATTGAACATGTCGAACATTTCTTCAGCCTTGACAGCAGTTGTTGCGCGATCATAAACAGCCATTGCGTGGCGTGCTAAACCATGTTCTTCCTCTAATTTTGCGTACAAAAGATAAAAATATTTTGCAAGATCTGAGGGACACTTTTCAAGACACTGCTCGAAAAGGTCGCGTGCTCTTTCAAGTTTTGATCCCCCGTATCGCTTTAAAAACTTAGTTAAGTAAGAATTCCAAATATCATATACATTTGGCCACTTAAAAAGAGCGATTCCTTTTTCGTATGCCCTGAACGCTTCTTCAAAGTAACTATGTTCCTCCAAAAACATACCATAGTTGATAATTATTTGTGGAGTGCAAATTTTCAAATCAATAATTCGGTCATAAACGGATTTGCATGTTTTAAAAGTTCCGAAACTTTCCTCCAAGTCAGCATACATGGACCATATTTTTAGAGATTTATAAAGACGATCTTGTACAGATTCTGTTTCGTCATTGTAATCTACTTTCCGCTTTGGCATCAAAGTAGATATTTGCATAAGCTTCAAAGCTGAATTAAAGTTTTTTTGACGGATTTCCATTTCCGCCCATTCGCACCAAACAGTTGCAAGCTCGTCAACTTTAACGTAATCTACTTGAGTTGCTTTCTCGAAAACAACACGAGCGTCTTCAATTTGTCTATTATTTTCATAAAATTTGGCAAATTCTATCCAAAGTGTATTAATTTTTCCTATTGCAAGTTTTGGTTGAACTGTTTGAACAGCTTCAGTGTAAGTATTTATAATTTCATTTGGTTTCGAGTCATATAGCTTAACTCTTTTGTGCCACTCGGGTACATTATGCGGATTTTGTCGAAGAAGAACACTATTCAGAAGTAGTAAACGACGCTCCATAAGAAATTCAAACCGTGCTAAACGTAATTCTATTTCAATATCATCTTCATCACTTAAGTTTTTGCTGTTTGTGATATTTTCCATACGTTTACTTAGACTGGCTTCTTCAAATTGAGCGTATTCATCAAAGACTTGCGTAAAATCTCTTACCGTCGTAACAGTTTGAATAGCTTCTTCAAATATATCCCTGGCACGGTCAAACAGTCCACTTCGTACATAATAGTCAGCTAGGGAGTTCCACAAGCGACTCAACTGATCCGTGTATCTGTAATAAAATAACAAAATTAGTTGACAATAAAAAAATTACTCTAACTAAAGTGTTCTATCACTAAGCATAAAAAGGAAACTTATTTTTAAAATTGCTTATTGTTCAGAATAGCTAAGTTCTTGATAATGGTTTATATAGTATTTATTTTGTAGCTATCAATTAAAAAGCTAGATTAATAAAACAAAAATTGGAAGACTGTATATCATACCGTCGCTAGGTGTTGGTCAAATTAGTTTGGTGTATATTAATTTACAAAACAGTCACTGCTATAGGCACTAATTTTATATGGGAATACTATAACAAGTTTTATATGAGAATACTATAACACTATGCCTGGTATTATTGTACATGTAGGATCTAGATGTGTTGATGCCAAAAGCTCACATTTCAGCTCAACTCACTTTTGAGTTAGCTCAGCTCAACCAACTGCTCAGCTCACTTATATCTAACTCTTTTTGTGAGCTAGATCACATTTGAGCTTTTGGGTAAGCGGAGCTGTTGCTTGAGCTGAGCTGTGGGTAAGCTAAGCTGTTGAGTTAGCTGCTTTGTAGTTGAGCGAGCATTATGAATTTTAGAAAATGATACTTTTTATTGATTGACGGTATTATTAAATTTAAAAAGTTTTTATTAAATATGTTACATAAATACATATTTCTAAACTAACATTTTTTAATGAGTTTAACTACAATACAAGAAATCCATGTTTTATAAAATAAAAAAAAGAGAAAAATTGTGAATTGCGTGTATAAGACAAGTACAGGTTTCTTAAATTTGGTTTAGAAGCGTCAGAAAATTTTCCAGAAATCGATAATAACCATTTGTACAGTCAAGTCATTCTTAACACACAGACAAATTTGCGTTAAAATAAATATTTCCTTTTCCAAATATTTCCCTTTACATAAAGGTATTCCACAGTGATATCCATTATATTATCAGTGATGTTATTTCTTATAGCTTTTAATGAATTCAGTACTATTATATCAAAAAACAAACAGTTAGATCATTGTATTTACGACGATGACGTTTATATTTTATATAGACATAATAGCCTAACAGAAAAAAATAATCTTTTCCAAAAAAGTCCTCGGAGATATAAAAGCATGGGCTATTGTCTCAGGCACTAAGTTATCAGTTGATAAATGCAAAACACTTAGTATTTGCCGTAAAACTTCTTGTCAAAACATAACATTTAAATTTAACAATGTTCATATAGAAAATAAATAACTTAAACATCCTTGGTGTTATAATAACACTGTGCTTTTAATTTTTTATAGAAATTTAAAGAAAAAATGAAAAAAAAAAATATTTTGGTCGAAAATTGTTGATTTTTGGTAGGAATTGTTGTGTTATTTAATTGAAACGAAATATTTGAAACTTTTATAGGCCAATTGCAATGAATAAACTACTTATAATTTGAAATATGAAGAAGAAAACCTGAGTTTTTTTGCCAAAAATAATTGTGTTAAGGTATAAAATTACAAATTTTTTTTTAAATATAATATATAATATGAACTGTATTTCTACTAAAAACACATAATTTGATTAATTAACGTCGATATAAAATCAATAAATACAAACTATATGACGGAGTTCCTCGGTAATTTCAGACTTGTAACAAACAACTTTAAATGCAAATATCTTTCTTAACTGAGCCAATCTAGAAAAACTAAGTACGCCATTGTGTTCAGCATCCTCGAATTATCTTTAGGAGATATGAGCGCCATCTGTCGAATTTTTGAACTAGCACAGTGTAATAAATATAGCTTTAAGAAACATTGTACAGAACTTAAAAAAGACCTAGCTGCAAGGGCAAATATTGTAAAATACTTATCTTCTTAAAAATCAAGTGCACATTCAAACACTTTTTGTAATACAATAGAACTCTAATAATAAGTAAAATTGATTATGGATTATTATCCTATGGAAACTCTCGAAAAAGCACAATCAACATCATCAAGACACCCTATCCTCTCGCAGTACTTAGAAGCTTAAACGGCTACGAGTAAAACGCGGTGTAACTTGGCAGAAGCCGGACTTCCCTCAATAAAAGAAATAATCATTGAAAGCAGACTTAAGTTATACATAAAGCTTTCGTTTCTTAGAGGAAGCATACTTAATGAAGATCTGAAAGCATTAAACCAAACGAACAACCTGAAGCGTATTCAGTCCGCTATTTCAGTTGCAAAAAAGAATGCCGAAGTTTTAGACATTCCTATGATAATAAATTGTAATTTTTTCTAAACTGTTCACCTTGGAGCATAAAAAACTCTTCCTTTAAAATGGAAATGACAAAGCTTAAGAAAAACAATACTCCCAACTTCGTATACCAGGCATTATTCGCTGATTTCACCACCGACTTAAGATCTATTGGCTGGAAGATCTTGTTCACAGATGGATACAAAACTCAGGATAGTACTTCTTTTGCGTCAACCTTTGAAGATGGTACACTCCTCTCAGTAGGCATATTGAACAATCTGGCCTCCATTTGATAATTTCGCAAGTACCTGGAAAGTTCCTGATTTGTTCCGACAGTCAATTGAAACAAATTGAAACTTATGTGGGTTCCTGGACATGTCGGTTTTTTTTGGTGATTCTCATGCCGACAAAGCATCTAATGAAGCTCACTTGATTTCGGTCGTCTTTTAATTTCCTAACAAAATCCGACTTACGACGTGTTGTTCAAAATAAAGGCAAAGAACTTTCACTTATCGAATGGAACAACTACATGCACCGATATAATCATCAATGCCAACAAAACCAAACGAATATACATACCCCACCACCACCACCAAACATAAGAACACTGTATTCGTCAGATTGCTTTTAAAACACTAAGCTTACACACCAGCATCAGCTAAGAAAAGAAATTCCACCTACTTGCCCAAACTGTCAATCATGAATCAATATAAAATAAAAAAAAAAATCTAAAATTTTGAGTTCGAAAATTAATTTTTCGAAAGTTATTGACGAAATCAATTAAAATTTAATTGAGCATAAAAGGAAAAATATATAGCTTTCCAAAAAGGTATAACATGGCATTGTAGGGTTTACAGTTATTTTTTATAATTTTTTTTTGTTTTAAGTAATTTTTTTTATAAAATTGGGCCTCCCGCCTAAACGGGTGGAGATGAACATCTCCTCCGATACGATTTTTTTCTTGTCTTAACCCATACTACTCATTATAGCTTTTTGGTGCACTTACCATACCAATCACCATGTATACATACATTTATAATACTTAGCGACAAGGTTTTCTGTGTATATTATTTTATGCTTAATGCTTAGTTCAAAGTATTATTTGATATGGAAGGGGTAAGAATAACAAAACGATATTTAAAGGATTTGTAGTTTAAATTACTAACTAAATAATACCGAAAATTTCATGTTGATATCTGGTCCCCCACATCGTGATATTTGGACCTAAACATTGGGTTTTTCAAAAACCCGAATCTTAAAGCAGTGATATTAAATATAAAGGATGAGTAAAATGAGTCAATTTTTGTTGTATTCTAAAGTAAAATATGTAAACTTTATTTCTGAGAAGAAAAAAACTCTTTACACCCACCGACCGAAAAATGGGAGCGAGTCCAATATGAAGAAAAATAGGAAAACTAAATGCAACTTCAGCACCATGTTTGATACAGTTTGGTGTTGATTTGGATTAATTTAATATTTTTTGCAGAAACAACTGTTTATTATCTTTGAAATGACACTTCAATCAAATGGATATCACATATATTAAAGGTTTTACAAAAAAAATTAAACACCATTAAAATGATGATTTTTAAATTTTTCAAGGGGTGTAGCGGGGGAATGGTACATGTGAAAATTAAAGCATATTGGATTTCATATAGAATGACTCATTTATAAAACATTTTGCTATAAGTTTTAGTTAAGTCTCATTGGATTAAATCGTTTTTTATTTACTTTCTTCCTTCTCAGATTCGATTTAAATCATTAAAATCATGAAAGGAAGAAAATTGGAATGGCATTTTTATTTATAAATTATCTGAAATCTGATTTATACAAAATTATGCAACAGTTCATGCTTGAAGGACATGACTGATGAAAACAATGTGATTCAGGAAACGATTATCAATAAAAAATTCAAAGGATAAAAGGACCTTATCCCACGGGTTGCAATTATTACAACTGATCTACAAACTAAAGCCGAAAAATTTACATTGAAATTTGAACTATCTCAGTTTTATTATAACCCTAGAGTTTATCACAATTGGGGTGAGAAGTTCAATTTTATTTTTACACAGGTTTTATTTATAAATGCACACAGCGAAGCGGGTGGGAATTAGCTAGTTTTATATATAATCTATTTAATTTTACCTAAGAGTCAAAAGCCTAGGCATCTAACGTTCAATTAGATTAATGTGTAAATTTAAATTTAATGTAAATAAATAATAATAATAATATTTATTAGTATTACTTGGTGTAACCGAATGGGTTTTTATTTTCACAAAATGCATTCCAATCTAATAAATATTTTCAAAATCGAAAAGAAATCTTTGAAACCCACTTCACACCGACCGACGACGACGAACGCTTTGAACTTATGTTGTTTTTTTTTTGCATGCCTGTTTGCAAGTTGTAAGCCAAGTGTGATTACCCTCTATCTCTAAATCTAGGATAGGTGTACTGCTCCTACTAAAATGAGATCATTTGTCTTATGTGTGTAGGTATAATGTTTTCCTTTTCCTGTAATAAATGTCACTTGATAGTGCTATAATTGAGTGAAATTCAGTACTCGATTATAGGATGTATCAGGGGTAGAGAACATTGAATAAGAAATAGAGGAAGAGGCATATGTCACACATACAGTGTACGTGAGTGAAGCATTAAAATAAATTAAAAAAAAAAAAACAATTCTGATAATCATCTGTCATTTTGCCCAGGAGCAAGAGAGTGTGGAAACAAAAGAATAAACATATTTAAGTGTTAAAACCATTTAAAAAAGTAAAATAAAATTGAATTTGTTACATAAATACAATATTTCATTTAAAATAACACAAAATAATATGCGGTGCTGTGTTAAATCGTGCAAAAACACCTATAATAAGGATAAAAAAAAGTTTTCGTTTCACAAGTAAGTTTTTGGCTCATATTCAACACAAAGTAATTTGAAGTGATGTTTTGTAGGTAAATTAACTACCGTAAAACACTTTTTAATTGATATTTTATGATATTTTACATTAAAAAAGCAATTCTGTTGAAAATAAAAATATACTTTTATCTTCTGATTTTTTGGAGACGACCTGTCAAATTTATAAATTCTCGCACACCGACGGATTAATTTTTGTTGGTGATGGCAAGGCGCCCAAAATCTTTGAGCGCCCGTATCAATCAAGGAAAATAAAACAACTCGGATCATCATTATGTTATTTTTGTATTTCAAATCTAATTTTTGGATCTAAAAAATAGATCCAAGCATAAAACAGGATTTCGTTTTGTTGTTGTAACGTTAATAAATAGATGATCTGATCTGGATCACAGGGAAAATAAAACACAGCTATTAAAAACTCGGGTCATTTCGGAATTATTACAAAAATGATAATTGAAATATTTTTAAAGACAAGGTATTTTTATATTGCATCACGAAGTAACGAAAAGTTATCAATTAGAAATAAATTGACAAAAACTATTCATTTCAGAGGAATGTAACTATTGACTATAAGTTTAACAAAATTATTTGACTAAGGAAAATAACTGTGATAATAATAAAACTTAAAACTATAAGTTTAACTTAAAATTATTTGACTAAGGAAATTATCTGTGATACTAATAAAACTTAAAACTAAAAACTATATGTATTATCATTTCTCTATTTACAATTTTGAGTTTCCTGTAAAAGGTAAGTTTTATTTTATCATTTCAGGCTTGCCTTGTTTGATATTATAACTCAGCTAAGCAGATAAATTAATTATTTATTTGATCAAATAAAATCAAAATAAACTTTTAAAAAAAATTCGCCGTCAACTTTCATTCCGACCCTGTTTCAAAGCATTTGATTGTGTGTAACTCACAAAAGTATGAAAAATGCTTCACTTTTTTCTCGACATGCCTCTTCCTGTAGTTCTTATTCAATGGTAGAGAAGTGCAACTTTGTTGCTGCGTCATCTGGCAACATATTCATGTTGCATACATGGTATCCAGTAAGTTTTTGAAGAAAGTTAAATGAGTGAAAAGCCTGGAGCTTTTCACCCACAATTATATTATCGATATTGTGTGGGTTAAATATGGTTGTAGGTTTATGATAAAACAAAGACTGAAAAAGCAAAAGTATGTGATTGGGTGTAAATTTAAGGTTGGCAAGAAAAGCAGTCGGTTGGAGGTTTCTTTTTTAACAAAGACTCCTCGGAGAAAGACGTGCGATCAACAGTGTATATGTAATTGTATAACTATAACTACACATTAAATAGACGGATGCACCATCCGCCATCCTAAATTAATAGATTTAAAATTTCGAATATGTAAGTAGAATACACGGATAAAGAAATGTGTAAAGTAATAAAAAAAGAAATTATTTAAATTTTAGCGAAATTTAGACGCAACGTACCAGTAAACGAGTGACATAAAATCTTAATAGATATATATATGTATGTATATACATATGTATATACATATATATATATGTATGTATATATAAATATATATATATATATATACATATATATATATATTTATTATACATATATATATATATATATTATACATATATATATATATATATATTATACATATATATATATATATTATACATATATATATATATATATTATCCAGGGACGAAGCGTCCATATATTGAGTGGAATGAGTGCTTCCGTAAAGCAATTCAAAAAATTATATGATTAAAGCAAAGACATTTTAATTAGAAACTGACCTAATCGAATTTTATTTAATCTCTTCTGTAAATTAATAAACTCTCATAATAGGAAAAACAATGCAAAACTACAAAAACTCAAACTTCAATTCCACGGGGAATGCACAATATGACTCCATTATACACTCACGCTTGCAAACGAATATTTGGAATGCATACCAGCTAGGCATTCTGATATATGGCCTACTCTAAACTCTCACTCAATCTCGTTCAAAGCATTTTTTTTTTGTATTTGTTAGCGTTCACATAAGAAGTGAAGATTGAATTGAGTGAACTCATTATGAAAACAAAAGTAAAGCAGGAAAGGAGAGATATGAGTTATTTGCTTCTTCTCATTCATTGAAATAGGGGTTGAAAAGTTCATTTAACACTTGTGTGTTCTTTTCCTTGTTATGTTTTTTATCTGTGTGTGTGCAAATCGCATTGTCAACTGTTAATGTTTTGTGATCAATGATCATTTTCTTAAAAAATGAAACTAACATTTAATTTTACATTAGTTTTAACTATATATGTATATGTATTACTCAATTAAATATTTTAATAAATGAATTTTATAAAATTTTCTTTTACATTTGTGTAATAAAAGAAATATGATCTTCATAAAAACTTTTTATTTAAGTTCAATCATAAGTGCTTCCGCTTCCAAAAAAGTCACGCCTCGTGCCTGATATTATCGTAGTTACGGACATCCAAAAATGTATTGTTGGTGCTGACTTTCTTGCACATTTCGGTTTACTACCAGATTTGGGAAACAACCGACTTCTCGATTCAACAACCGGATTTTCAGTTTCCTGTGTCACACGCTTATCTACATGTGTTTCATCAGTTAAGTCGCTACCAAATACCTAGTCATGGTTGCAAATATTAGCCGAGTTTCTTATGACCACTAAGCCCGATGGGAACTCAACATCACATCACGACTACACCTGGCCCTCCGATATCCAGTAAAGCGCGCCGCCTTGGTCCAGATCGACTAACTATTGCTAAACAAGAATTCGAAAAGATGGTGAAACTAGGAATCGCACGGCGTTCATCAAGCCCTTGGTCGTCTCCCCCTCACTTAGTCCCTAAGAAGAGTGGTGATTGGCGGCCTTGTGGCGACTACCGACAACTAAACGCACGTACTGTTCCAGATCGCTATCCAGTTCGAGTTCTTGAAGACTTTACATCGAATTTGGCTGGAAAGCCTGTGTTTCAACGATTGATCTGGTCCGTGCTTTCAACCAAATTCCTGTGGCACCAGACGATATTTCTAAAACGGTCATCATAACTCCGTTTGGTTTGTTTGAGTTTCCTTATATGACTTTTGGACTTCGAAGTGCGGCGCAAACCTTTCAAAGGTTCATTGATGAAGTCACAAGGGAACTCGACTTTGTATTTCCGTACATCGACGACATTTTGGTAGCATCCGAAGATGAGAACGAGCATCGAAACTACCTCCGCATTCTTTTCAAGCGCCTGTCCGAGTTTGGAATTTTCGTAAACACCGCAAAATGTTGTTTTTGACAATAGAAAGTTGACTTTCTCGGCTACCACGTGTCAGCTGAAGGAATCCGTCCTCCTCCAGAAAGAGTAGAAGCCATTAATAATTTTCGTCAGCCAGAGACGATTAAAAAATTGCGTGAGTTCCTTGGCATGATTAATTTTTATCGAAAATTTCAGAAAAACGTTGCAGCATGTCAAGCTCCTCTTCACAAATGTCTTCAAGGATCTAATTTGAAGAGTTCGGACAGAGTACTACAGAACGAGAAGCCGCTTTCAATGCTTGCAAAGATCAACTTAGAAACGCCACTCTACTGGTCTACCCAGACATAACTTTGCCATGGGCTATTTTCACGGATACGTCTCTTAATGCCATAGGAGCTGTGTTACAGCAACAACGAGGTGCAGTTTGGGAGCCCCTTGCATTTTTTAGCCAGAAACTACAACCATCCTTGAGTAAACGAAGCCCCTATGACCTGGAGTTACACGCTATCTACGCTGCTGTGCGAAAGTTTAGACATTTGGTAGAAGGCCGTGAAGTGTCAATCTATACAGATCACAAGCCACTTCTCGCAAAACCCGGACAAGGCCACACCATGGCAATTTCGGCGTCTGGACTATCAGCCAATTCTCGAATGATATCCGACATGTGTCTGGTAAGGACAATGTTGTGGCTGACGCTTTATCACGTATTGAAGCCATCTCTACTGTCATCTCGTCGACTGAACTCGCTCAAGCCGAATCAGATGACAGTGAAATCCAAAACCGACTCCGAAATCCACCATTATTATTTCTCCAACCTACCAATTTATTGCGATGTCAACGGCCCATTACCTAGACCTTTTATGCCTTCTGAACTCTGCTATAAATTTTTTTTTATCTCTTCACAGCACAAGCCACCCTGGAGTGAATGCATCAATTAAATTGGTCTCGCAGCGCTACGTCTGGCCTGGATTAAGAAAAGACTGCTGTCAGTGGGTTCGTGCGTGTCTACCTTGCCAACGCAACAAAATTTCTCGACACGTTGTATCGCCATTAAGTGATTTTCCTACTGGGCGAACCCGCAGATTCGAGCACATTCATGTCGACGTCATTGGACCATAAGTTCCATCAAGAGGATATCATTTTGTTTAACTATCATCGATGGTCATGGTCAACCAAAAGTCTTCGCATTTAAAGACCTTGCTACCTGTTCTCATGTCATAGTTCGTCTCGATGTATCGCACAGTGCTTTTACTCCACCGTATGAAGGTCCATATCGTGTCAATTCACGACATGAAAAGTATTTTGTACTTGACATCTCCGGACGATCAACAACTGTGTCCATCGACCGATTGAAGCCCGTGTTTAATCTAAGCAGCAGCAACCGCACCAGCAGTGCATCCAGCAACAGTACAAGCAGTAACAATAGCAACAACACAATTACGGAGCAACCTAACAACTCGACAAGTCCAGATACATCTCAACCAGGCTCATCTGGATATTCATCATCGTCAAACCGTCCAAGCACCGACAGCGTTCGATTCAATCTTCCCAACTGACAACGTATATACATATATATATATATATTTTTTTTGCTGAAGGGGAGTATTGTAGCATTACTTGTTCACCACACTGTGCATACGCAAGATGTTTAAATAATTTGCTACATATGTACACAATAAATACAATGCACAATTTAGACTTTTTGTAATGTTCAGTTTAATCACATCTTCTTATAAAATATTGTTGGTCAAATAAAGTTAGTCTGAATCTAAATTTCGACAAGTGTGTAATACAACAATTTTTAGATATTATTACTACTATGTAATTATTACGAAAGTGGGCCATTACTTATGAATGGGCTTTTTATTTCAAAAGACAGGTTAAAGTTTTTTTTAGATCCTTTATGTAGATTACAGCTGTAAGCTGACCGCAGCTAACTTTTGAGCTTGGTTGCTTGGTTGGTGTATTTTAGATTTGAAGCCAAATGTAAACAACTAGATATAAATTTAAGGCTTGGTGTCCCCGATCGACAAACTCAAACTTTTTGTAAATGAATTTATTTGTCGCTGATTACATTGAAACAAAAAGAATTAATTCTCAAGCAAGATTTTTAGAAGGAAGGAAAGGGAAGGAAAAAAGATGCCAAATTTCGCATTTTCCTTTTTTTCATTTTGTGATATAAGTTTTGCGTTAAAATCATTTACCTTTCTTAAAGCATTCTTTTTTTGACAGCAATTTTCATTTTATTTTTGGCGACAAAGGAGAAAGTTGCCTTCTTTTCTATGATTTATATCCTGCTGCTTCCCATAAATCCTCATCAATTCATCAATGATAAAACGATGTCAATTTAAATTTAGATGGCACAGTTGAACAAAAGTTATTATTTTGCCACCTAAAATTATGCTGTGAGTGATACAGAAGAAATCGGTGATAATGATAATGAAAAATTTTTCCAAATGAATTAGTAGGCAAAATTAGATTAGAATTAGGTTAGAATACACAATTTACGATGTAAGTGCTCAGAAGCCACCGGAAAAATACGATGATTCTAACAATGCATCCAAATTTCAAAATGTTGACTTAGCATCAAAAAAATAAATGCCATGTTTTCAAAATGAAAAAAGCCACCGGGTTGAAATTTCGAAATGAAAGCAAATTATTTGGAATTTTGTTCTTTTCGGGAATACATACAGTATCCTAGTTAGATCCAAATTGGTTTAGTAAACCAGTATTTTGCTGCCTTGTGATAAAATATACCATGAGCCAAAATCAATTCAAAACTAATAACAAAACCATATTAACATGTTATTTATAACAGTTCAATTGATTCCTGCCACAATTTTGATAAGCTTTCCGACCTCAACAACTTGCGGAACACTCACTATATGCGACTTGATAAATCCACCCATCATCTTTAAATCTATGACCAGATAATCTTATCATAGAAGAACATGTATAAATGTTCGGGTATAAGGAAAAAGTGAATTTTTATTGTCAGCAAAAGCAATCTGGACAGACCCACAAGGAATGATATTTAAATACTGAATGTTGTGCCCAATCATTTGATTGATAAACGAATCAAACAACTAAAACAGGAGAAGCATATCAATATTCCGATGCCAAATGCAATCCGACAATATATATAGTATAACGATGGGCGGAAGTGACTAGTTTGATAACGCCACAAGCAAATATCGAATGAACTCGATGCAGAACTAGTAAATGCACGAGAAATACATTGATTCCACAGAAAATTTGACAAAGAAGCACGAAACTTGAATTGAGATCATTTGTTGTGGATTTTTTTGTTAAAGTCGAAGACAAGCTGCAGTCAGCTTATTCAAAAAGAGAAACCCCTAATGAAGTAGTTCGTTTCAATGACATGAAAAGTATTGTTTTTGAAACACAAAAACGTCTTCTCTGTCTGTAGTCTTCAATTCAAACCTTTTTTTCTGTTAGAGCTTTAACGGAGGGCTTCATTCAAGATGCTCTGATTAAAACAATACAAAAACTAATATTTTATAAACATACATAACCAAATACTTTTGTACATAATAAGGTTTTCTTATTTATTTACTAGTATCGCCAAGTGTCCAAATTCGATACCTTTCAATTTTTTATTTCAAAAGCACTTTGATCTAAAATATTGAAGGAAAAAATATTTTTTCTCTATATACCAGTACAGTGTGTTAATCCGTTTTTGAAGTATATTCTGCACATCTCGACAATTGTGACTTTTCAGCTATTTCAAATTTATCGAAATCAGTGAAATACTTTTTGAGAAAATGGTATCACAAAATGTTCCTTAATCATTATTAGTTTCTATTCTGACTTAAACTTCATGTAAAAAAAAGAACGAACGAAAAATAAGCAGTGTGTGAAATTTCATGTTCCTAGCATACAGGTATCAGATGGAAATGGGTTAAAACTAAATTAACAATCAAACACGATTCCTAAAATACTTAACTTATTTACAGACGGAATTTGAGTATTATTAATGTTAAGGCTGGGTGTCCCAGATCGGCAAACTCAAACTTCATGTAAATGACTTCATTTGTGACCTTTTTTGTCACGAATTTCATCGCATCGCCATAATATAGTCTCGAATTTTGTTTTTTCGTTACTCTTTACCTACGCTCTTTTTGAACAAGAATAGAGTCGGAGAAAAAATAAGTATATCTTCAAAAGATCAATAACACGCAAAAGTGGGAAAAGTAAAGAAAAACCAAAAATAATAACCAAAGAAACGGACAATGTGTGCTGCAGATGTACTATTCCTTTCCATTTCAATATATTTTCTCGAAAACAGGTTCTGATCTCATTTGCATTGCAAAAAACAAATATAAAAAACAAAATGATCATGACTTCTGCTACGTCTTCAAACTAGAGGGTGCTAGAAGTAGGTAGTTAAACCACACACAATATTGTTCTGCATACTTCCTACCACGCGAATTGGACGTGCACTTGCTCTAGTCAACACATTCCAAAAAAAATGGTTTGTCAAACAACCAGCAATATGTAAACCAACAACAAATATTTGAGAGCAGGTGGGCGGGGCTCATTTCTTTTTCAAATGAAAAACATTCTGTCGAAGCGCTAATTTCGCAGTGGAATTACTGGGAACTGAAACTTCTATGTGTGCGTACAAAAAGGAAATTTCAAAGGGAAAAACACCAATTTAGACACTTTTTCAAAAATTTATTTAAAAAAAACCATCACCGCAATTAGAATTTTTGAATTGGAGACCAATAGAAAAAAATACTGAAAAAAATAAGAAAAATATACACAAGCATTATTTTCTCTGGAAAGCTAATTGTTATTTGGACTTTTTCAATGAACATTTAAAGTGTTAATAATTTTTTTTTTCCAAAAAGTCCATCCGTCACTCCCAAGGTAATTAACTAAGCTATTCAATAAAATAAAGAAAAAAAAATAAATTTCAAAAGGCTAAATAAACAATGAGGGATATTTAAAAGTCCTCAACAAAAAACGTTTTTTGCGTTTTTTTTTTAGGTTTTTCTATTTTTTTGAATTATTAAAAAAAAAATACTTGTAATAAAAATATTTGAGACTGGCTTTACAATACCTTTTGTTTAGACTAAATATGTTGTTGATTTAAGAAGTTATACCTGTTCAAACACGCCAAACCCATTGAAAATTGCATAAGATTGGACTAATTTTTTGCCCACAAAAAAATTAAATACATAAAAGTCAATTCGTCACTCCCTTAATTAACTTAATTTTTGAAAACACCAAAAAAAATAAATAAAAAGCTTAGTTATACCAAAAATAAATGGTGCATTTTAAACGACTATGAAAATAACGACAAAATTGTTTGTTTGTTTCAAGCTCAGAATTACTATATTGTACATGTAAAAACTTGGTGGAGAGCGATAAGGCTACTTTTTGTCTCTTTCTTAGTTTGTATATAACATTCCGTAATTTTTAAGGTAGAAAGCGGACTATTTGTGACTAAAAAAATAATCATGCAATTTTTTCTTCTGGAAATCTGCCCCCAACTCCTTAAAAGGGGAATATCATTAGCAGTATTTTAACTGACGGCGGCTTAGGGAAAGAGTTAAAAGTAATGATCCCAATAATGCCCACAGTTCTATCGTTCTATTTAAAAGGCTACAATTTCCGCTTAAACTTAGTTTCACTATGACCATTAACATTAAAGGTGGCTGTGGTTAACTTAGAAATGCACAATTTATTGTATGTAGCATGTTCGCGTGTCTCTAATGCCCAGAATCTTTACATTCTATCCCCAAATGGAAAGACATATAATATCGCCTGCAATAGCGTATCAAAATAATATTCTGTTCGGAGTTCTATTCTATGTTCTAAATTAGGAAAGGGGAAACATGGTACCACGAATTTAAAGCGAGCGAAGCTGGATGCTGGAGCGTTACTCTGTCAAAACCTCGGGTTTGACCTTTAACGGTGCTGATGCCGCTTTCAAACTCGATGGGTCGATGGGTTAATAGGGGTTTCGATGGCATTAGCATGTGGGCGAAATGAGGGGGAAAATTTGGAGTTTGAAGAGTATGATGAACAACATTTGGCAAAATGATCTGAAATTTTGTCCGAATCTGTAAGAAGAACGGATGGAAATATTATAACTTTTATGATGCTGCCTCTGAGGGTCTTTATGTCAGACCAAATATTTTTGCTAGGGGTTTTGGGATTTAGGCACTCTGTGAATTTTTGAAAGCTTTCAGTCTTGGATAATTTTTTTTTTTTTTTTTTTGAAATAAAGCATTCGCTTTACGAAAGTTGATTATGTTTATGTCGTTAGGGTGTTTTTTTTATAAATTTTCCAAAGGGATTGTTTCTTGTTTTGTAAATCGTTAAGCCATTAAGGAACCCGTTCCATCATGGAACGTTTTTTCAGTTTTAAGCTTCGGAATGGGTTTTGTTTGAAGTTGTTGGGTAGGTTAATTGAAGTTATAAAGAAAAGAGTTTCTTTTCCAAGTGGTCGGTGGGAAGAGTTATGGAAAGATCACAGAGAGATCAACGTGCGTAAAAATCTGTGTTTGTTAAAAAATTTTCAACGATTTTACCTCTTGCGTTAACTGAAGGAGAACCCCATGCATTGAAATCACCTGTTATTAACTTTGGTTTACTGACTGAGTTACAATTTTTTTCTTAATCAATGCACGAAAAGGAATGTTTTGGATGAGACAACCGTCAGTTTGATTTGGAGATGAATTTCTATGGCTATGACTGATATATTGGTGTTTGAAATAATGTAGTCGATTACTTTGTGCGGAATGGGGCTATGAACAAAGCAACACCTGCTGTGGCGGAGGTATTGAGTATTGACATTAAAATTGTGAAAATAAGCTCTAAACTGTTTTGGTAATGGGACGTGATGTGTGTTTCTTGTAATGAAATGATTTTTGGATCAAACTCTTTTATAAGAAGTTCACGTTCATGATAGTTATTCAAATATCCATTAGGGTTCCATTGAAGAACTTTAAGGATCGATTTAGCGATAGAAGAAGACTTGAGTCCAGTTTAATCAGTGGTATACTGTAGAACGTCAGGAGGAGCTGTATTATCGGTGGTTATCAGTGGCGAAGCGTCCATATAAGTCGATTATTTCCGTATTTCCGTATCAACCTGCTTCTAAGCAAATATAACACTATACTAGCAACAAAATAACCCGATATATGTCGGGTTACAAGACATATCCCTGAATAGAACAAATCTGTTCTCTGTTCTCTTTCCTCTTCTTTCATATACTGTTCACTGCGTTTGACACCTTTCTGTTTAATACACGCTTTCTTATGGGAGAAAATAACCCGGTTTTCATCGACTTATTTTTTGGTGAATTTGTGTGTATCCATCATGCTTTTGACCTGACTCAAGAGTCTAGCTGATGAATCATGTGTGTTGCGCAATGCGCATGTCAATGTTGCTTGAGTCGTGGTGGGTTCCATAGAAACAAAAATAACTCGGTTTCCTTCGACTTATTTAAAAAATTTGTGTTTGTGCATCTCTCAATCACAGCGCTGATGAATAAACATGTATCCGGCAGGTTGACGTTAAAGCTGTTTCTTCAATAAAATAACTCGCTTCTTTACAACTTATTTTATGAATGTATACACTGGAGTGGATCCTATATCTCAAAGATTAAGGTTGCAACTTCATTTCCCAGTAGCATGAATATATGAAAACAACTGCAACTTTCATAAAGTGGAACAATTGGCCCTAATATATGTGGAAGTTGCAAGCAGGATTATACTTATTTAAAAATTCAAATTACAAGCAGAACGCAGTGCAACACTTGAATTGATTTTGTGTTCGGTGTGAAATTGAATATTGAAAATTTAGATTTGAAAGCTTGAAACTTAAAGTGTAAAAATTCTTTCGTTAGAAAACTTTAGTAATTTGATAAATTTATATTTATAATATAAGACATTAACTTAATTAAAATGAATAGGTAGCTTTCAACATTATAAATATAAGAAAATCTTTTACATTTCAATTTACAACTCTTATAACTATTTGATATTTCTTTAGAACTGCAAGCTAATAATATCATTACGGAATATAATGTATATTTATTATAATTTTGATTTAAAAGAGTAATGTGTCTAGTCTACTGCCTATATTTCAGCCATTTAGTCTAATTTATTGTAATGAATTATATATATATATATTATATAATTATATTTTTATTTGGAACTTGAGTTGGAATAGTTGAAACTTACATTACACGAAATTATTTCAAGCAAACATTTGGAATTTAATATTTTGGTGACAAATTTTTCTACGACTTACCTTTTGAAATTATTCACGCCTCGCCACTGGTGGTTATGGTTTGACTCTGCCAACCAAAGTTGAATCGTCCAAATTACCAGTGAAATTTGACCGTTCCAACCCCCGTTTGGCAGATTCTGCATTTTGGAGAAAGATTTTATGTTTATGTCCTCATCGTCAATATTTTCGTAATAATTTTCAGAAGTATCGGTTAACATTGAATGGTAGTGTTAATTGGGATTGATTTTAATAATGAAGATTAAGAATTAATGCTTAGAATTGAGTTCGAGTGAGTTTTGTTTGAAGTGGTGGGTTTAGTGAGATTTTATTTGGAGAGAGTGGGAGTGTTGAGTGAGCTAGAAGAGATTATGTGAGTCAGAAATGAGTTGTAGTGACGAAGGCATAGGGTTTGTGTGGTAGAAGGGGGTTAGAAAGAAAATTATGTACTTAAATTGTATAGGATTTGGGTTTTGGTTGTTAGAATGCTTGGGCATTGATTCTGGAGTAGATGCGGAACGTTCTGAAGGTGGGAGTTTGTTGTTAGAGTTTAATGTGAGAGTTCGGGAAGGCGGCAGATGATTACCTTTAACGACGAAAAATTAAGAAAAAGATGAGAAGAGAATAGGATTTTGAGTGTTGCAGATTTGTTTAGCTTCTGCTAAATTGCATTTTTTAATTGTTTTGTTTATTATTTCTTTGTCTTGCATGAAGCGTTTACAGTGTTTGAAAGAGGCAGCATGCTCTTCAATACAGTTTGCGCAAGAGGGTTTGGTAAGTATTTTTGGAAGCGGTTCAAGGTAAAGAGTACACGTTTTTTATTTTTTATTTATACATTTTTATTGCTCCTTGGTCTTGCATTTCAGATAAAATTAAACAGTACGGATCAGAAACCCGGGTGCTTAGTAAAAAGCTCTCCGACCTCTTAGGCACCATCTAGAGGTAAGTCTTAAGGAGAATTCACCTCGAAACAAATATTGTAAAAAAAATACGGTAGAATCCGGTGGCCAGCCCACCTAGGTATGTACCTCGCATGAGCGAAGACGAACCAGCTCGGAAAGTTCTTTGTAGCACACTTTATGCTATGAGACAGCGTTGAAAACCATGCTTACGCTGGAGAGATGGCGTATATATATAAAACGCCCGAAGCCTTGGGGTGCGCAACTGGATGGCGTCGCACTGTGGGGCATCTCTATAGAGTCGTGATACATAGTCCATCTCAAAATTTTTAAGTAACAGGAAAGAATTTTGTTTTTTTTTTTCAATTAATACTTGATACAAAATAAAAAATACTAACTTTTTAGAGATTTTTTTGATAATTTTTTTTTCTTGTAAAAAATAGTGATAGAAATGTCAAGTGAATTATGTATTTCATATTAGTAAAGGTACAGTGTTGGTCAAAACTTAAGCAAATTATTTAATAAAAAAAGAAAATGGATGTGCAAATGATTAAATTTGAATACATTTTATTATATTTTTATTAATAAACTAGTTTTTACCCGCAGCTTCGCACGAGTTAAATTCGTGGTAATACGATTCCAGTTCCCCTATTAAGAACACAGAAGTGAACTCGCAAGAGAATATTATTTTAACACGCTACTGCAGACGATATTATATGTCTTTCAATTTTTGGATAGAATGTAAAGATTCTGGGCATTGGACGCATGCGAACATGCTATATAAAAAAAATTTTCCATATCTAAGTTCACCGCAGCCACCTTATAGCGAAACTAAGCTTAAGAGGAAATTGTAGCTTTTCAAACTAGAACGGGAGATCTGTAGGAATTATTGGGATTGGTCATCATTAAATTTTCAGCCTTTCCTACGCCGGTTAAGACAGTAGTGCTAAAGATAATGTGGCCAAGTTGTGTAAGACAAAGTCTCGTCCCATTACATAATCTCGGGGCATCCAAATTCCGCATTAGCATGACTGAGACGCCTTGTTTTTATAAGTATGTATATACATATTTACCTTAAACCAAAAACAACAGAAACAATTCACGGAGCAAAACTAAATACAAAACCAAAACGATTGTCATATTCCTTAAAAGTCCAGGAATATTATAAATGTAACCAAACGAATTAATCCAATCCTAATATCAAAAACGGTAAAATCCAATCCGAGACCGAGTTTGTTTTCTGAAAACCAAACCAAGACAACAATACCAAATCGCAAAGCTAAACACGAATAGCCAAAAGTCGAAATCAGTTAAATCATTGTGAATCAATCGTCAAATAAAAGAGTATAGGTACCGTATGCCCTGTGGTGTGCAGAGTGGGTTTATGCCCACATTTAAGTACAGATAGAGATCACACACAACTTTAAATTACGAAAAGTTAGATATATACCTGAGCGTTGAACTTGTCGAGTTGTAGAAGCTGAGTAAGGTCAAAATTCTCGAGAAATTTTCTCCAGATAAGCCCTGAAACCAAAGGACGCTCATCTTCCTCTGACCTCACCTCAAATCCCATCCTCTCCCCCATAATTTTCCTAGTTATAAAGGGGGCGTTCAACAACGTTAACACATCCGCAGTCACTTCTGCGCTGTCATCATCGAAGGTAGATAAATCGATCAGTGAGTTGATAGGTAATATGCTGATAAGCAGAATTATCAACTCCAAACTGGGCGTATTTACTACACGCAGAACCGTCAGTAGAGGCACACCGCAAGGCGGTGTCCTTTCTCCTCTCCCTGGAACTTAGTGGTGAATGAACTAATAAGTACATTAGAACGAGAGCGTCCGCATAAGGCCAGTAAGTTAGTTGTATGTTATTGACATATGTATATGCTAGTTTATGAATTTTTGTTTTAAGATTGAATTAAAATAAAAAAAAATGAATTAAAAAAAAACATTACAACGAGTGGTGAACAGAGTGATTGCCTATGCAGATGATGTTGCCATAGCTGTATCTCAACACACTAAAGAAGCTAATTCAAAATGCTTTGAACAAACTCACTATTTGGGCAGATCGTTGTGGACTTAGTGTAAACCCTCAGCAAACAGAACTTATTCTCTTCACGAGGAAATACAAAGTCCCACACATAGATCCTCCCTGCATAAACGGAATTCCGCTTAAAATCTCAGATAAAGCAAAATAGCTAGGCCTTATTCTAGATAAGAAATTAAGCTTTAAACCTAACATACAAAAGAGAATTAATAAAGCCACAGTAGCTCTATTGTCTTGCAAAAAAGCCATAGGCAATAAATGGGGTCTACAAACCCACATAACGCACTGGCTATACTTATCAGTCATCAGACCGATCCTAACTTATGGTGCAGCGGTATGGTGGACTGCATTAGAAAAAGCTACCAACCGCGATAATCTAAGTAATGTCCAAAGAACTGCTAATTATGGGTGGTGCAATTCGTTCAACCTCCCCCACAGCCCTGGAAGCTTTGTTCAATCTCATACCGCTAGACATCTTTAGTAAGCAAACTGCAGCTAATACAGCAATCCGGCTGAAAGCCTCCTCACAGTGGACTAATAATAACATTGGCCACTCAAAAATTCTGAACTGATTCAGATCACTTACCTGCAAAGTCGACAACATCACACCTCTTCTTTGTTTTGATAAAAACTTAGACCCACCGTGGACAGGAGAAGCCATCGACACTGATGGATCCAAAACAGATGGAGTTGGATTAGTGATATTAATTACTTCTACTAATAATAACAGTTTTGTTGCAATTATACTTGGTTTTTAAAGTAAAAATAAGTTATATTCTTGAAATTTATCAACTTTTTAATATATAATTTGTATTATTCTAGCTGGAAAATGAATTTTCTGAAAATTTGATCTTCGATTTAAAAAAAATGCAAAAAATCAATAAATAGACCTAGAACAGTGAAAGCTTATCTTGTATTCTTTGACAAGGTAAATTTTTGTCTATATATAGTTTTCGTAAAATAAAGCTTCAAAATCAAAACATTGCATAGCATTTCAAGCTTTTTTTTGTTGCAAATAAATGCATTATTAAGCGGGCATTTTTGTAAAAATCTATGAAGATTCAGAGAAAAGCTAGTGATTAAAAAGAATCTTGGCATTTAAGATGTAAACTAAATGTTAAGAAAAATGGCAATGAACAAATAGAAAAGTTAAAACTCATCTTAAAACGATTGTCAGGACAGGGTGTTTGTTTAAAAAAAAGTTTCGATGGTTGAATATTTTCCATCAAAACATCTCTTTTTATTTGTAAACAAATATCGACCATCAGTATTTTGCTTGAACATTAGAAAATTCGGTCTTAATTTTTTAAGACAAAGTCATATTAGATATAGGGCACCCTCTTGTTTGACGCTCTGATTTTTGAGCATTTTTTAAGATTTTCAAAATTTCGGGATGATAAAAGTCCATTTGATGCGTGTAGATATAATGAATGAAGCTTATAAATTTGAAGTAAATTGTCCAAGCCATTTTTTGAGATATGATGGATGATAGTTTGAAAAACATGGTTTGGAGAAAAACGTGTAAGTAGTCATGTACAGTTATATCTTTAAAAAGTTCTAACTCACCACTAATGTATGATGTCTTTATAAATCTGTCTTGTTGATAAGATAGATTGAGTATAGAATTTAGTTTTCTTTTTAACTTCCCATAGGGAGTTATTGTAATGGGTCCGATTTGTCAAATTGAAATTTTTGACAAATCTGGACGTTTAATGGTTCCTAGAATCTAAATCCGTCATTTGTAGAGAGATGTCTGTGTGTGTGTGTGTACGTACGTTCGTAAGTATGTACGTATGTACGTATGTACGTATGTACGTATGTACGTTCGTACGTATGTACGTTCGTACGTATGTACGTTCGTACGTATGTACATTCGTACGTTCGAGACCCCTTTTTTTGTTAACGGTATCTCGAGAATGAATGAAGATATCAACACGAATTAAATTTTGTTCAATAGGTCATAACTTCATGAATTGCAGAAAGGACTTTTACAAAAATTTGTCGAACAGTTTTTTCACAATAGCAGTTTTTAAAAAAAGTGAAAATTTTTTTTTCGCAAATATCCCAGGAACTAATAATGCTATTGACTTCAAATAAATTTTATTGTGAAGATTGCAATGTGACACAGGTGTGGTATAAATTTGAAAATAATTTAACATACCGTTATTTTTTAAAAAAGTAAAAACTAAAAAAAAAATGTTTGGAGCGTAAATATACAATGAAGGAAAAATGATATCATCTTAAAAACAATTTATGCTATGTGAAATGTGATCTTTGATATCTGGTAAAATTTTTGAAAAAAATTGAATTGATAGTTTTTTTACAAAAAATAAAAAAGTACAAAAAATTCTGCCAAAAGTTGGTAAAAAGTGTGTTTTGACTTGAATATCTCGAGAATGAGCACCGGTATTGACTTCAAACTTATTTGTGTTTATACAAAGTACAATTATTAATATATGCACCAATTTTGACAAATATCAAATTGACAGTTTTTTTACGTAAAATAAAAATTAAAACCGAAATTTACAGAAAAGTGACAAAAATTGTTTTTCGACTATCATCGCAACAAGCAATTGACTCAAATGTATTTTGTTTTCAACATAATGCATCTGTCAATACCTTAAAAAAGGTAAAATATTGACGAATATTAAATTGACAATTTGGACAATAAATACAAAATGGGAAGTTATCAATGTGGGTCGCACCCAGCCTCTTTTTTTTATTTAATATTAAAAAAAAAATTAGCCAAAAATACAAACTTTATCAGAACACCCTGTTTTACGAGATATCTGAAGATAAAATAAAAGAAAGACATCTGCTTTTTTTAGGATTTCTTATACAAAGGTGGCCATTGCAAAAATATTATAAAAACATTGTTTCCGTTACTTATTTTAATGTAGTAGTTTAAAAATTCATAAAAAATATTTGAGGTAAATATTTAGCACTTCTGCTTTAAGGTTCATATTTTTGAAGTATCTGCCTAATATACCCCATTTACAGACCTGCTAAATATTTGCCTCAACAAAAATTATAAGCAAAAATTTTGGGCCACTTTTGATAAAAGGGGTCATTTTTGTCTCCTTGTAATTTAGTATTAATTTATTTTTTTGAACTTTTTTATTTAGAAACATAAAATTCAAACCTTTACCAATCTGAATAATATCACTTGACAATTTTTTGCTGATAAAAAACTGATATTTTTGCATTGACACAATGTTTGAAAACGACCTTTTTATCATTGCTCTCTATGGAGAGGCCCCATATGGGCAAACATGGAAATAAGTCATTTTCTGAAAGTCGTGTTTTTTAAGATCTGATAATGGATTTTTATAGTTAATAATTTGTAAGAATGAAATAAGTACTAGTTTACGGAGAATTTTTAGCTTAAGTCGAAAATTCATAAATATGTATGAAAATTGGTTCATTTTTAAACGATCCGCTATAGCTCAAATCAGATCCAATTGGAATAATTTTATTTAATGAATCAATAAATCTGCAGGGAAGCCTTCCAGACTAATTTTAAGTTAAAAAGTGTCACGTTTAAAACAAAACAAAAATAATTACGGTCTTTGAGCAGAGTACGATAAACAAGGCGATAAGATTTTATAACGGGTTTCTATAAAACAGTTCTTAAGAAGCATTTTTCACTGTAAAGGGGGCTCTATCTCCCCCCGTTTAGACAAGAGGGCAGTTTAAATTTAAAATACTTTAAATTAAAAAGATTTTTGTTTTAAATATCGGTAACATTTAAAATTAAAATTGTAATTTTTTTAAAGCCTGTTCTATGAGCATGTTTTTAAATCAAATCAAATAAAGTCATAGTTCTCGAAAAAAAATAAATATATAGTTAAATTTTGACAGATTGTTGTAATTAAAATTTGGTGACATTTTTTTATTTTAAATTGTTTTATCATTGTAATGCTTGGTTAGTAAAAAGATTTAAATTTTAAAATTGAGTAACTAAATTAAATAAATACATAAATAAAGAAAAGTTTAAAAAATATGTAGTTTGAAGTGTGATTTTTCAAAATTTTAATGAAATGTACAAATTTTTGTATTAAGAATTCGTTTCTCTTAATAATTCTTAATTAAATACTGAAAACTTTATCAATGTATGTGTTATAGGTTTTTCGAAAATTAAAAACATCGTACTCTTGCCCTCTTTTAATTTCTACCAAATTTGGCAATTCTCCTAAACCTCAAAAATGGCCATTTCATTATGTTGGTGTCTGATAATGTGAATAAATAATTATTTTTTTTAAATAATTTTTACACACATACATATATAATATGTATGTATGTATGTAAACGTAGTTTAAGAATCAATCCTTATAAACAATCGTATTTTGTCATTCTTTGTCATACTTGAAAATAATTGAAATCGGTTGAGTGGTTCAGGAATTATTGCATTATTTCCACTTCGCCATACAAAGGGCACCAATGTGCGGCGTATACTCCGACAGACTAAATTTAAGTCTCTCCTTTCGTATACCCAAACACTGTAGTGTGTTCCAGGCAGAACTTCTTGCCATCAAAGAAGTCCTATTTTGGCTCAAGGAAAACGTGATATCGTCAAATGATATACGCATCTTCTCGGATAGTCAAACTGCCATAAAATCCTTACAATCAGTCTCCACTAATTCAAAAGTAGCCTAAAATTGCTCATGTTAAGGCTGGGTGGGCAGCCAAAAAAACGGCTGGAATGTTACAAATAAAGCTATAACTTTTACATTTCGAATGCTAATTGAAATAAAAATTAATACATTCTAAATAAATAGGGCTACTACACTGCATCATTATAATTTTTAAATGTATAATATAGTAATTCTGAGAGTGAAACAAACTACAATTTTGTCGTTATTTTGATAGTAGTTTAAAATGCACCATTTATTTTTGGTATAACTAAGATTTAATTTAATTTTTTTGGTGTTTTCAAAAGAAATTAAGGGAGTGACGAATTGTAATTTATTAAATTTTTTTATGGGCAAAAAATTAGTCCAATCTTATGCAATTTTCAATGGGTTTGGCGTGTTTGAATAGGTATAACTTCTTTAATCTATCTACAACATATTTCAACGAAGCAATAAGTATTGTAAAGCCAGTCTCAAATATTTTTATCAAGAGTAAATTTTTGTTTTAAATAAATCACTTTTAAAGTTTAAAAAAATTAAAAAACCTAAAAAAATTAAAAAACCTAAAAAAACGCAAAACACGACTTTTAAATATCCCTCATTCTTTATTTAGCCTTTTGAACTATTTTTTTTTTTCTTTATTGTATTGAATAGCTTAATTAATTACCTCGGGAGTGACGGATGGACTTTTTGGAAAAAAAAAATTATTAACCCTTTAAATGTTCATTGAAAAAGCCCAAATAAAAATTAGCTTTCCAGAGAAAATAATGCTTGTGCATATTTTTCATATTTTTTTTCAGTATTTTTGCTATTTGTCTCCAATTCAAAAATTTTAATTGCGGTGATGGTTTTTTTTAAATAAATTTTTGAAAAAGTGTCTAAATTGGTGTTTTTCCCTTTGAAATCTCCTTTTTACACGCACACATAGAAGTTTCAGTTCCCAGTAGTTCCACTGCGAAATTAGCGCTTCGAGAGAATGTTTTTCATTTTTTTTTCTTCGACTGTATTCTTGTTCAAAAAGAGTTTAGAGAGAGAGTAACAAACAAGAACGAAATTCCTCTGGCCACATATGGCGATGCCATGAAATTCATGACAAAAAAAGGGCACTAACACAAATAAAGTCATTTACATGAAGTTTGAGTTTGCCGATCTAGGACACCCAGCCTTAACCCTTCTGTATAAAAGATCATTCAAAACAAAAAACCTACCCCAAAACGAGAGTATACGAATTCAAAGCTATATGCGCGCCCATAGGTATGCACGTATACTTTTTCTTCCTCGCATGAAGCATGAATGCTTGCTTGACGTTAGTAGAGGCTGGCTACCCAAACGAAAAACAAAAATAAAGTGAAGAAATTCACAACATCACAACTATTTATCTCCCTTTTTCCACTAGTTGCTTATGGAGAAGTAATAATATTCTCCTCTCACGCATTCAATTTAAGAGGGATCTCCACTCGGGAACATTAGCGCCAATTCGGCATCTAGTCGCAAAAAAAAAATCATGCCCATGAGACTACTATGCTTTCGTTATACAAAGACTCTACTCACCTGATTTGAATATAATAGAAAATTATTGAAGATGGTTGAAGCGTCAAGTACATACAGTGCCTTGCATAAGTATAACCGCACCTGCAAAAATGCGTTTTGTATAAAATTTTAAATGGGAATGACACCTTACTATTTTTTAAACTGAATGGAATCGCCAATCAAGTAAATTTAGAAGAAAAAGTTCCGTTATTTTCTCTTCTGGCGTTTAAAAATTAAAAAGCGTTATTTTTGTATTGCAAAAGTATAACCGCATTTTATTTTATTTTTTTGTTTAAGTCAACATTTTTGGAAAAACTAGTAAGGGATCTTGTTGCCTCTATTTTCGACCAAGCTAAGAATTCTTTTTGGCATTCTGTTGATAGTGTTTTCAATATGGAATCGTCTTTGGAGTTCCATTATTCCACAACTGGCTCTCGCAGCTCAGTAACACTGGCAAATTGCCTATTCTCAATAGGGTTACAATTTGGAGAACGTGCCGGCCACTCCATCAAACTAACGTTATTAGATTTGAACCACTCCAAACTTTACGTGAATTGGGGCATTATCTTGTTGGAAGAAATGGCGAACTCGACGAAATCGGCTTAGGTAAGGTACTAAATTATCTTGAAGCACCAGGGTGTGCCCTGAACTATCCATCTTTGTAGAGGTGAAGGCAAGTGCAACCTTACCACGGTCACACGGTCCCCCAAACCATACAACTGCCACCTCTAAAGTTCCTCTTGGAAAAAACTTTTTTCCTTTCTCAGATCAATGCCAATAATCCATCTGACTCACTCATCACTGAAAATAACCTTTAAAAAACCATTCATTAGATTATGCCATTTCAAATACAAAGAGTTAAGTCTAAATTAATGTAATGTTACTTACGGTTTTCCGATTCCGGTTCATGTTTTGGCGGGCGAATTCTAACATTTTTTGTTTATGTATTGTTGTCAGACTTTGTGCTGATATGCTGATGTGCTTGATATTTTCCTTACCTTAAGCTTAGACCACTTGACCGAATTGAATTTTTCCTTTTTTCGTATCGCTTAAATGTGTACCACGCTGCATTGTTGTTTGTTAATTTAAAACAAAAAAAAACAGAATTGCTTGAAGTTTCAGAGAGGTTTGCATTGTGCGGTTATACTTTTGCAATACAAAAATAATGGTTTTTAATTTTTAAACGCCAGAAGAGAAAATTACGAACAGTTTTCTTCTTCTCAATTTACTTTATTAGTGATGCTATTCGATTAAAAAAAATAGTAATGTGTCATTCCCATTTAAAATTTTCTACAAAACGCATTTTTGCAAGTACGGTTGTACTTATGCAAGGCAGTGTATATGGATCAGGGCCAGGGGTACCAGCACGTAACTTGATACAATCGAGCGATGCACTCGAGCTCTGGCAGCACCTAATTTGTTTCAATGGAGTATCCTCGGTTGTATCGTCGTAATTGGCAGCACACTATCTTGAAATCGTCGGTTGAAACAAAATAAAATACTCGACAGAAAATAGTTATCTCACAGAGCAGAGTTTGAAAAAAATATTCCTTGTTGGCTTGAAATTTTTGAGAGTCAAATTTAATCCATTTTGGTCAAACTTCTTCCCAAGTGATTAGATATCTCTTCATCCTCACTTTCTGAATCAAAAAATATAATTTTAAATTTTTATATACCAACAATTTAAAATAAAAAATCATTTGACACTTCAAAAAACGATTCACAATGATATTTTTAAGTACATATGTATATTTCACAATCAAATTCGTTTCAAGTTACGTGCTGTCGAAATATATTAGGTTCAAGTTCATATGCGATGAACAATCCTCGATTGTATCAATTTACGTGCTGCCACTACCACCAGACAAACAATATTCAAGTATACCTGAGCTAACCCAAGCCATCGAATTTGCTTGGAGTACGATTTTGATGAATTATTTGGGCAATCAGTATACATCGCTTCGGATGTGTAAAGTTTTGGAGCAGAAAGGCTCATAACACTATTAGAACATTATTTTTGTATCCTTAATACTTCAATTATGCTAAATTTAAGATTTTTTTAATAAAACGAATCATAAAATTGAAAAGAGTATTTTTTTTAAAGTGTCTTATTAAAGTGGCGCAAAATCAAAACCCCACATTTGGCTGGTTTTTTTTTAGTTATTGATTGCCAAAAGTTAAAGCTTTACCATTAAATCTTCCTTAAGGTCATATTGCAAGAAATTAACTTTAATTAAAAAAAAGTCTCTAACACGCTTCGTTAGAATGTAATGGACAATAGAAGAAAGACCTTAAAGGGTATCCTTTTCAAGTGGAGAGGAGTGTATTTTTAACATTATTAAAAAATAGGGATCCTTACTAAAACAAAGTTTATATAAAAGAAAATGTATTGAAAAAAAACTGAAAAAGTCGGAAAATTATTAAAATCAAAAATTTACTCTGTAAAAACATCAAAAATTAGAAGAAGTTTTGCATTTAATCACATGATTTAATGATTTTGAGTGACGTAAAGGTGTTAATTCATTGTGAAGTTCTGAAAATTTGGGATGATTGTAAAATTCTGTATTACGCTTTGCATCCATTTTGGGTGCTCTCTCACATTAAAAGTTAGTATAATAATATAAATATATACAAAATTAAATATTGATATAGATTAAGTGTTGATTGTTTAAATTCCCAAAGAAAAAACTAAACTAAGGAAGAAATGATTACATACCTCCTTAAGCCCCCACGAATTATGGCATCAACATTGAGTGAGAGCACTTTGTCAGGATGCTTTGACATTAGTTCGCAAAGTTCATTCCATAACTGGTGATTCGATTTCCCGTGTTTTGATACGAAGTTATCATTATCTACTAACGTTGCCAGCTGTTGTGCAGCATCATCAAGTTTTCCCTGTGCAATCAAATACTCTATAAATTCTTCCATTTCATCTGGGAAGAGCTTGAGATACCGCCTATAAATTTTAACAGCCATTTCAGGAACATTTGATTGTTTTGCAAACTTCAAATATATGGGCCATATTCGATGATGCTGTGTTATGGGCAATGCTCTCAAAGCTCTATCAAATACATGTCTAGTTCTTGTGATTTTCAATTGATTAGTCATAAAAATGCAATAGTCTATCCAAATTCTAGGCATTTTGTGCATGAAAACTAAAGCCCTTTCAAAACAATTGTTGACTTCTTCGTACATAACATCTGAAATAGAAATCCCTCGAACCTGATTTCTTCTTACCCGTAAGTAATGATACCATATTTTGTATGATCCTGGAAGTTCTTTTATAGCCCTTTCATATATGGTATTTATTTCAATGTTTGATGATTTTGATTTGTGCTCCAAATATCGTAACCAATGTTTCACAGAATATGCATTCCGAAGTATTTCCTCTTCGTACGGAATATCTTCTTCAGGCTTAAAAATTGTTTAGTTAGTTGACATTTCCACATTTCAACTGTGTTCTTACCAAATCAATACTTTCACTCTTATCTTCATAAGTAAACGCCATTTAACAAATATATTTAAATTTTATAATCAAAAATAAAAAAAACAGCCTTATTTAATTGATGTTCGTTTTTAATTTGTATTCTCTACTTCTGCTTCAACACTTCAAGTTCAACAGACCTGAGATCATTAATTTGTGCAATGTGATGAAAAAGAAAAATACTCAAATTATTGAATAAGACAGAGGAAGAGGCATATGTCACACACACAGTGTACGTGAGTGAAGCATTAAAATAAATAAAAAAAACAATTCTGATGATCATCTGTCATTTTGAATAGCCGTACGAGAGTGTGGAAATAAAAGAACAGCCATATTTAAGCATTGAAACCATATAAAAAAGTAAAATAAAGTGTATGTATAAAGTATTTCATTTAAAATAATACAAAACAATATGTGGTGCTGTGTTAAATCGTGCAAAAACACCTATAATAAGGAAAGAAAAAAGTTTTTGTTTCACAAGTAAGTTTTTGACTCATATTCCGCACAAAGTAGTTTGAAGTGATGTTTTTTAGGTAATTACACTATCGTAAAATACTTTTCAATTGATATTTTATGGTATTTTTCCTTAATAAAGCAATTCTGTTGAGAATTAAAATATACTTCTATCTTGTGACTTCTCTGGAGACGACCTGTCAAATTATAAATTCTCGGACAGCGTCGAATTAGTTTTTGTTGGTGATGGCAAGGCGCCCAAAATCTTTGAGCGCCCGTATTTCGTAATTTCGTATTTTTTGTTTTAGAATAGAAAATATTTGAAAGTTACTTCTGCCCTGTCTATCGTGTCAGTTTTGTATTTTCGTCAAGAAATTTTCATGTCCAATTATGTTGAGTTTGCTTACGTGAAAAAAGCTCAGACTATTTTACTAAATTTCAAGATTTCCGAAAGCTGAATGGAAAGCACAAAAATGGATGGAAATCCTTGAGTTGGATGAAATCAAGAATTCGTTCATTTCAGAGGAATGTAACTATTGACTATAAGTTTAACTTAAAATTATTTGACTAAGGAAAATAACTGTGATAATAATAAAACTTAAAACTATAAGTTTAACTTAAAATTTTAAAATTATTTGACTAAGGAAAATAACTGTGATAATTAGACCTATTCTGCTGAATCTTTTATTCTGCTATTCTTTTATTCTGTTATGAAATCCAATACAAACATTTCAGTTGTCAAAAAATCTTTTATGAATTTTAATTTTGTTATTCAGCATAACAAATCTGCTACGAAATCTGTTATTTAATCTGTTATGTCTGTCTATAATTCGAACATGTCAAAAATCTTTTTATAAATAGTATTTTTCGTATTCGGGGAGGTTAAATCTTTTAAAAAATCTGTTATCAACAATAAAATAATAAAAGGGAAATAATTGCGACTTTTAAATAAAAGTTTTTGGTGATAATGGATGTGTATGTTTTGTTTCGCCAACGAAATCTTTTTAAGAGGAGACAAATGTAAGTATATGAACAAAATTACAAAACAAAATTCTTAAAAACTCTCTTTGGTAGAAAAAAGCACAGAACACTTTTGCTGGAACTACGATTAAAAAGTGATCCTTTTAATCTTCCAGATGTGCGTTTCATCCAGCTTTTCCGGTTGGACAAATCAAATGCAAGAATTTTGATGGATAAATTGCAGCATTTTACCACATCTTCAAATACGACCATTCCATTTCAAATACAAGTAAGTTAAACAAATATAAATATACATTATATATGTTCTACCTGTGGTATGTTGTAAGTCGTTGTTTATTTATAGTTCCTTTCGACACTTCACTTTTATGGATATGGTTCATATCAATCTTCGGTTGGGAGCAGCCGCATTTTTGGGCTGTCGCAACCCAGTACGTCCAGGTCGATTCACATCGTTACAGACCTAATTAACGCCCATTTATGAAATGATGCAATAAAATTTCCAAGTGGTGCACTAGGTACTGCGGAGATAAAACGACAGTAAGCTAAAAGGATTATCAAAATTTATCTTTATGTAACTTATTATTATTTTCCCTAGATTTTCTACAAAATTCAACATGCCGGGTATTATTGGAGTTATTGATGGTACCCATATACCGATTGTCGCTCCATCTCAACATGCAACTGAAGCACCAGGACATTTATATGTAAACAGGAAAGGATACCATAGCTTAAACGTCCTTGTAATATCTGACGCAAATTTAAAAATTATTTACGCTGATGCAAGATTCCCGGGTTCAGTTCACGACTCTGCTGTGTGGATGGTTTCACCTGTAAGAAGGTTTCTCAAAGGAAATTTTACAACGGCTGAAAATCAACAATCGCATATTATTGGTAAATCATTTTTCTAGTAATGCTAGGTCGTTTGTTTTGTGATTTTTTTGTTAGGGTGATTCCGGCTTTCCTCTTGAACCGTGGCTACTTACTCCGATAAATAACCCTCCACAAGGATCACTTCATTCAACTTTCAATAAGCGATTTTTATCTGCACGAAACTCTGTGGAAAGATCATTTGGAGTTATAAAAAGCAGGTTTAGGTCTATATCACGCCAAAGATTACTTCACTATTCTCCTGAACGGCCGGCAACAATTGTGTATGCGATATTTTGTATACACAATATGTATACTATGGGAGAAGAACAGTTCCTAGAGGATTCAGGTGAACTTGAGGATACAAGCATTGTATATGAATTGGAATAGTACAATTATGATGGGGAACAGAACGTGAGCCCTCTGTAGAAGCGATTCCAAACTAATATTTAAGCAAATTCAGGAATATTTAAGAGATGAGAGAAAGAGAGAATTCAGAAAAAAAAAATATTTAATTTTCAAACGTCACCAAAAATATCTGAAATGAATATATACGAATAAAAGGAAGGTTCGAGTGAGATAGTTAAGAGGCACTTTTGTGAACATTTATATTGCTTTTTTCTATTCATGGCGTTATAAGGAGTTGGAAGGGAGGAAAAATTATAAAAAATAACGAAGAAGCAAACAAAAGTAAACAGAAGTACGAATTGCTATGGAGTTGCCAATTTGAAAAATCATTAAGAAATTTTCAAATAATGAAGTAAATTCAATTAGGTACTTTAACTTTTTTGTGAATATAATATTTTTGATATATGTATGGAATCATTTTAAGAACTTCATAAAAATAGATACACATTTGCTTTTGAAGACTTAATACATAAAAAATCAAGTTCAAGTCAAATTTGTAGGGCATTTGAATGTTATTTATTCAACAATATTCAATTCAAAATAAATGTTAAAACAATTCTTAAACAAAAAGGTTATTTTAAATGAAAGTAGGTATGTATTAAAACTTTATTCCAAGTCACATACAGTAAAATGTCATTAAACTTATTTTGAACTCACAAATATTAATGTAAATTACGTCAATACTGGAATTTTATTTCATTACACGTGAAAACAATGTGAACTTTTTTTAGTTCACTTGAACCTTACAACTTTACTATACTTGTGGAAAATATTCATAGTACGTGAAAATTATAATTTCAGTTGTGATGTTGCTATTTTTTCATTAAATTAAGTTTGCTTCAACCAAATAAAATATTAATAAATATTCATTTGATTTCTCGTAACTTAAATGTCAAGTAGCAACACCTACCTGCAAAGCTACTTTTACTTACCCACCTACTCCCTTTCGAACAATTTGCAAATTAATAAAAAACAACAAAAACATCAATGCACCAGAATACAAATTTGGCAACAACGAATCAGTTTTTACAAAAATTTAAAAATCAATTCAAAACGAATTTGAAATAGCAAAATACCTACAATGGTTAAAGCATACATAGCTATAGCAAAATGAATAGCCGTCGCTAGGCAGCCACAACCAAAATCTGAAAGCAATCGTTGTATACAAGCATGAATACATGTATATTCAATTCTATGCGAATAATTCTCAGACAAGAAGGAACGTCAAATTTTTGTTTATGGTTTACGTTTTTTTTGCCTTCTTATTGTGGCGGGAAACAACCAACTCTTTCACACAACCTATTTCTTATGACAGAAAATAAAATACTCCTTTCATTCGCACATTATTTTTTTTATATGAAGTTTGGCTCTTCTCGTTCTCTTAAACTGAGAAATTTCCGTCCAACTAGCGCCCCCAGTGGATCCGATTCCGTAATAAAATTTTCTGTTCCATGAGAATACTATTTAGTGTATATACAATGGATACAAGTTCCAATACTGTAACGGAAACCAGGCAGACAAATCGTTCAGAATGGCATAGCATTGGATCTCGGGTTCGGGAGCGATATATAGCCAATTTAAGATAAAAACGAACAGAGAAAAAAACGTTAATGCCATAAAGCATAAGAATTCTTAAAATAAAAGACTTTTGATTCAAATATACATGTGTGTTTTTATTTATTTAAATTAAATGGATACAAAAAACTTATATGTAATAATAAAAACCTTAATAAAAACATAAATAATTATATCTACTGCTGGTTGCTTAATACCGCAACCAATTTTGCAATGGCAGCAGTAGTAGCTCTTTGAGCTGAGGTCAAAGCATCGATGCTTTCTGCAACCCTGTCCAGTCTTGAGCATATCAGCTCAGTCTGCGTTAACTTGCTTTCTTCAGACGTTTTCAAAAGGCAAATAAACTCATCATCTGTAAAGAAAAATAGTAGTTTACCTTTTAGAATGATTATAATGGGTTTGGGTTTTAATTTAAATAATCTAAGCGCCAGTTTTACATAACAGAAACATATGTAAATACATTACAAATTTAGAAACTTACCTAGAGTTTTGGTGGTACTTCTTTTCTGACGTTTTGGCTTTTGGCCAATACCAATGCCCTTTGTGTCTTCAGAATTGACACATATAAAGCCGTTAAGATGGTCGTCATCTGCTGGTACATCTGTGGTTTCAGTTTCATTACTGAATTTGTTTTCCTCCTCAAATTCAGTGAAACCTGCCACAGATACACTAGGATGACCATCGACCGCAATGCGTCCCCAGCAGGCCATTGCCCGCTCTTCCAACCGGTCTATCGGCTTTTTTAATCTTGGAGATCCACCACCGGTTGTCTTTGCATCGGCTTTTTGCAAACGGATTTTGTAGGTTACTCCGTAACGTCAATTGTCAAAGACCTTAAAAGAAAAATTATTGAAGTTCAATTCATTTTTTTTAATGTTTACCTTACCTTCTTCCATTCATCTACACTGTGGTAAACGCCACCAGTGCTGTTGAGGAGTGTACAAAGCAACTGCCACAACTCCTGGACAGACGCATCGCAATGCTTCGTCCTGCAAAATGAGGGATTTTCCTCCATAAAAGCGCAGTAAATTTCCTTCTGCTCAGCGGATATCTTAGCTTGTCGTCTTTCTGTGATATTTTTATTTTGAAATTGGCTTGAAACTAGTATTTTTGAAAAACTTACTTTTATTTTGTTCAGCCATTGAAAATTAAATTTTGAATCGAATATTAAAAACAGTTTATTTTTATAACAGATTTTAGCTCTGTTTGCTTTATCATTTCGTTTTCGAAGTTTCATAACAGACTTTTATAAAAGTTCGAACACCTGAATACTAATTATAAAAGATCTTTTATGATGAGAATCTTTTACGATTCATAACAGAAAATTCATAGCAGAATAAAAGATTTAGCAGAATAGGTCTAAATAATAAAACTTAGAACTATAACCCCCAGTTTCACAGTGGGCGTTTAAACTTCGGTTCAGCTGAACTTTAAACGGCGCGCGTTCAAGTTTTTTAGTTTAACTCGTTCGGTTTCACAGTCAAATCTAAACTTTAGTTTAGTTAAACTTCGTTCAAATGCGTAATGTTACGTAACGTGTTCAGACATCACTTTTATGAAGTTTTTTAACTATCTATCCTTGTCTTTTCTATCATTCTTTTCTCCTCTGAGGTAAACAAATAAGGATAAATAAGAAATATTTTTTTTGCTCACAATCTTGAGAGATTTTTTTTAGTTCATTTAAAATCACTTTCACTACGCGATAAAATTTTGTATGCACAATTTAATTTTAAATAAATAATGTTTTCTGAAAAAAAAAATAATATTTTGCGACGTTCTAAAAACTTTTTCCCCACAAACCTCATTCAATTAAATTGAAATGTCAGTTTTGTTTGCTGAACTGGAGTTTAAACGGCAGAATACCCTTGGTTAACTTGAACTGCGAAATAAACTGAGTTTACAGTTTAAACAAAACTGTGAAACCGAATAAATTCTTAAACTGAAGTTTAAACTAAAACTGGAGTTTAAACTACCACTGTGAAACTGGGGGTAAGTTTAACTTAAAATTTTAAAACTATTTGACTAAGGAAAATAACTGTGATAATAATAAAACTTAAAACTATAAGTTTAACTTAAAATTTTGAAATTATTTGACTAAGGAAAATAACTGTGATAATAATAAAACTTAAAACTATAAGTTTAACTTAAAATTTTGAAATTATTTGACTAAGGAAAATAACTGTGATACTAATAAAACTTAAAACTAAAAACTATATGTATTATCATTTCCCTATTTCCAATTTTGAGGTTCCTGTAAAAGGTAAGTTTTATTTTATCATTTCAGGCTTGCCTTGTTTGATATTATAACTCAGCTAAGCAGATAAATTAATTATTTATTTGATTAAATAAAGTCAAAGTAAACTTAAAAAAAATTCTTTCAAGGCAATTTATTTGGGCGCCCCATCAGAAGCCGTCAACTTTCATTTCGACCCTGTTTCAAAGCATTTGATTGTGTGTAACTCACACAAGTATGAAAAATGCTCCACTTTTTTCTCCATATGCGTCTTCCTTTAGTTCTTATTCAATGGTTCTTATACAATGACTCAAATAGAAAGACAGTAAACCTCGCCTGTCATTTCGTTTTAAACGTCTATGACGCCAGTTATATTATAACTATCATTGGTTTTCATCATTGAAAATTTTATTTCGCTATTAAAAGCGATAGAGAAAGTCAAATTTGTCATTGGAGGTATCAAAATGAAGCTTTTGACTTGGAGAATTTTTTTAGTGAAAAAAAATTAATTTTAACCCATAATTCTTCTGTAAGTTAACTTTTAATTTTTCAATGATGAAATCGTTTTCAATGAACAGGTGATTCTCGTTGTATTCCCACCTGTCAATTTTTCTTTCAATGATCATGTTTTCTTTCAATGATCAACTCTAACCTCCAATTCTTGGAAAATATTTGTTTATTTTTTGTTTTCTTTTAAATTGTGCAGTTGTACGTAGTGTTTAAAAGAAATTTAAATAAATCTATCATTTGCACGGTTGTTTGAATTCCAATTTGTTCTTTTCGCCAAACGGTAGAGGTGGTGTAAAAAACCGAGTTTTTTTTATTTTCAATGATAGGTATAAACAACTTGTCCAATTCCAATGATTGGTTTCAATGATCAAAACCAATGACAGCTATAACTGGCCCCTAAGGTAATTACTTGTTGGAAAAAATTCAACTTTTCTTATAATGGCGTTGATTTACATACACAAATGCATTTCAAAAGAACGGAGTGATGTTTTATAGAGGACTTACGTTTCTGCATTTGATTTCTGCAAAAATTAAGGAATGCAAAATAGAAAATTCGTATTTGTTAGATAGAGAGAAAAGAAAGAAGAACTCAATTTCTGCATTATAGGAAATTCGAGAAATGCAGAAGTCAAGATTATAGTTACGACGAGAATGTTCATCTTTATTATAGTATCTTCTTCTGCAATTTGTAAATTTTTAACATTTCCACATTTCCTAAAATTGAAATGGATGAGAACGGAGGTTAGTTCAATTTTCATTTGTTTCTAATAATTTATCTTGTATTTTGTCTTTCAGATTATCTTGAGCAGCAATATTTGGATGAGAATGTAAGACTGCAAGTGCAGGGATAGATGCAAGCAAATTGAGTTTGTGGGCGAAAAAATTGTGCTGGAGAATGAGATAGGATAGGGTCGCTGAGTTGGAAGAGAAGGTGTGCGAGATGACACTCAGATGCAGGGATGACGACAATATCCAGATCATGAGGCGTTTTTAACTCAGAACTGAACGTAACGAGCTATTTTAGAAACACAATTGAGCACTGAATTGCCAAAAGCAGTCTGTATCTGTTATACAACATGAACACAAAATTGACATAGTCGCGCTCATCTTTTTACTCCATTCGCTCCGTCATTTTTTATCGAGCTCATAGAGCGCACCCCGAGCGAGCTCTGAGAAAAAAAAAAAGAAATACAAACAACAACAGCATGAAATTGCATTAGAAAGAAATCATCATCATCATTATTATTATAATCAGAATTAGTATTATAATCATAATTATTCATTATTAGTACTATTATTATTATTGTTTTTATTATTATTGTTATTATCATTATTTATTGCGAACAAAATAAAATATATTTTGATTTTTGAAAACCGATTTTATTCATTGATTGATTTATAAACACATTATCGTTTAATTCAAGTATTTTTGTTTCTGTGAACACTATGATGATTTTGGTTTTTCTTTTCACTTGCCATTAAATTTTATTCTTATTTGTCTAATTTAAAATTTTGAAATTCTTCAAAATTTGAAAGATATCTCTTTAAGTAATTAAGGCTGGGTGGCCAGCCAAAAAAACGGCTGTAATGTTACAAATAAAGCTATAACTTTTACATTCCGAATGCTAATTGATTGAAATAAAAATTAATACATTCTAAATAAATAGGGCTACTACACTGCATCATTATAATTTTTAAATGTATAACATAGTAATTCTGAGAGTGAAACAAACAACAATTTTGTCGTTATTTTAATAGTAGTTTAAAATGCACCATTTATTTTTGGTATAACTAAGATTTGTATTTAATTTTTTTGGTGTTTTCAAAAGAAATTAGGTTAATTAAAGGAGTGACGGATTGACTTTAATTTATTTAGTTTTTTTTTATGGGCAAAAAATTAGTCCAATCTTATGCAATTTTCAATAGGTTTGGCGTGTTTGAACAGGTATAACTTCTTTAATCTACAACATATTTTATCGAAACAAAAAGTATTGTAAAGCCAGTCTTTTTTTTTAATTATTAACTTTTAAAGTTAAAAAAAAATAAAAAAAACCTAAAAAAACGCAAAACACGTTTTATTTTTGATTACTTTTAAATACCCCTCTTTCTTTATTTAGCCTTTTGAACTATATTTTTTTTTCTTTTTTTTATTGAATAGTTTAGTTAATTACCTCGGGAGTGACGAATGGACTTTTTCGAAAAAAAATTATTAACCCTTTAAATGTTCATTGAAAAAGCCCAAATAACAATTAGCTTTCAAGAGAAAATGTGTATATTTTTCTTATTTTTTTTATTTTTTTTTTCAGTATTTTTTCTATTGGTCTCCAATTCAAAAATTCTAATTGCGGTGATGGTTTTTTTTTAAATAAATCTTTGAAAAAGTGTCTAAATTGGTGTTTTTCCCTTTGAAATATCAAATATTTTTGTTGTTGGTTTACAAATTGCTGTGGTGGCAGCACGTTACTTGATACAATCGAGGATTGTTGATCAAATATGAACTCGAAACAAATATATTTCGGCAGCACGTAACTTGAAACGAGTTTGATTTAGAAATATACTTAAAAATATCATTGTGAATCGTTTTTTGAAGTGTCAAATGATTTTTTTTTTTAATTTTTTGGTATATTATAAAAGTTAAAAATTAAATTTTTGGATTCAGAAATTGAGAATGAAGAGACATCTAATCCTTTGGGAACAAGAATTTTGACCAAAATGGATAAAATTTAACTCTCAAACATTTCAAGCCAGCAAGGAATAAACAAATTAGGTGCTACCACAGCTCGATTGTATCGAGTAAACTCGATTGTATCAAGTTACGTGCTGGCACCCCTGGTTGTTTCTTCTTTTCTGCATAAAGAACAGAAAATGCAATAGAAAAACCGGTTATTGGAATTTGAGGAATATGTAATGACAAACCATTTGTTTGATGACGTACCAGAAGTCATGATCGTTTTGTTTTTTATATTTGATCTTGATGTTTTTTGTCGCAATAGAGAGGGGATTTATTGTTCTTTGGCAAAAACAAAAACAATTGCAATGCAAATGAGATCAGAACCGGTTTTCGAGAAAATATATTGAAATGGAGAGGAAACGTACATCTACAGCAAAGACTGTCCTTTTCTTTGGTTATTATTGTTGGTTTTTCTTTACTTTTCCCACTTTAGCGTGTTATTGATATTATAAAGATACTCATTTTTTTTCTTTGACTCTATTCTTGTTCTAAAAGAGTGCAGAGAGAGAGAGTAACAAACAAGAACGAAATTCTTCTGGCCACATATGGCGATGCCATGAAATTCATAACAAAAAAAGGGCACTAACACAAATAAAGTCATTTACATGAAGTTTGAGTTTGCCGATCTGGGACACCCAGCCTTAATTGGTCGTCTTAAAATTGACGGTTTTAAAATGGATGAATTTAAATTTGTCTTTTTGTTAGAAGAAAGCAAAGCGCTAAACTTTGTTTTGACTTTCCAGTTGCCAGATATCTTTAAGAAATTGATAGGATAAGAGTAAATAATAATAATAGCTGATAGATTTAAAGCATGTTATGACCAACTGAAATTAAGGACAAATTGGCTCCAGGTGTGAAGGGATCGCACCAACGATCACTTAATTAACTGCCACAAAACAAATTAATAGAACATTGAACCTGTTTCGATATTTAATACTCGACTTCCCATCGCATTACATTTTATCATCAGCTATAGCAATGCCGAAGCACAAACAATATAACATCCATATTCTCATCCACATCCTCATCAATTCCAACTTAGCGAAACTAGACCTTCGTCGGGAGTGCAACCCACCCAAAAATTGTATTATGAGCAACCAAATTACCAGCTTCGTCCGTTCGTCTACCCTCACGCCTTATCAGATCCGAGCAAAATATCAATAAAAACTGGTTTGTTGAAGCCTGGGTCAGCCAACTTAAAATCATCCAAAAGCGATGAGTTATCAAGACGAAACGATTACAAAGGAGTATTCGTTGTAATGTGATTCACAATGAAGGCATCAACTTCCACTTCATTTGAATCAACGCAAGATTTAAGATTAAGCGAAACGACACACTGAGTAACCCAAGCTTATATCGACGATATGCCTGATATGAGAAGACGATCATGACGATGACAAAGACCTAACTACTTCACTTAGTTTTCAGTAATAAACGCTGTTAGAGACCCGGTGTCTAGCAGCACGCGGCATTTGTAAAGTTGTACCTATGCGTTCACGACCTGCGCAACAACAGTGGACAATATTCCAGATGGGCGAACTTCGTTATGAGAATGATGACTAGCAATCGAAACAACATTAGATGTTTGAGGCTTGTCTGACGTCCAAATTCAATTGGTCGGGTTCAACAGCCGATGATGACGAATACATTGCACGAGAACATGGTGACGAATACTATAATGAGAACAGTGGTTCTTTGAACGACAACGCGAAGCCGAATGATTAGTTCCTAAACATCTGTAACACAACTTGTGGTGGAACGACGCACATAGGACGTGATGTGACGAAATAGACAAATCAATAAATTTAGAGCAGTTTAAGAATGCGAATTTCAAAATGTCTACCTCATAAACTTTCGCCTCGATAATAAACGTGTGTGCGTAATAGCACGTTTGAAGTGTTCACGAGCTTCAATATATTCATGATTAGCAAAGTTCAAAGTTCAGCACACTTGTGATTCGAGGTAAATAGAAAAACCAAATTTTAACAGACCGATCTCCAAAACGATAAGATTGATTAAAGCACTTCAAACAACCACAACTTCTAGCAGCAATAGCAATAGCAACAGCGGGAGCGACGGCAACAGCAAAGCAAAATGTTAACACCAAAATCCACAGAATCACAGCAAAATTGTTTTATAAATATGATACAGTTTACCTGGTGCCAATATGTCTTTCGTGTCGTGTCCAAATCAAAGTACCAGGCAATCAACAACAGCTCCAAAACATGGTTGCCACTCGACTGGAAAGTCAGAAGGAGGTATAGTATACGATTCCTATAGGGTTGTTTACATGGACGAGCATGATGTTGTCGAGCCTCAGTATTTGAAAATTTTCGAATCAAACAGACGCACGCAGGATGGCGAAAATGATTTTGGCAGCTTTAATTATGAATGAGATTCTTGAAGAGAAAGAGAAAGAAAGAAAAAACAAAGGAAAAAAAGAAAAAACGTTTATGGGTAAAAAAATGGGTTAAGGACAGAAAAAAATACAACCATACAAATTTGATGAACGAGCTCAAGGTTACATCTTCATCGCACTTTACAAATTTTTGGAGTATGGATGCTGCCGTATATGAGGAGCTATTTACTATGGTGAAGCCTTATATAGAAAGAAAAAATACAAATATGAGAGATTCCATCTCTGCCAATGAACGGCTATCCGCTACCCTAAGGTTTTTGGCAACTGGTCGTAGCTATTCTGACCTTTCATTTTTTTTATTGTTTCTACACTGGCGTTAAGATCTATTTCTTTGTATTTTTCCAGCAACACTCCATAAGCTTTTATTTTAAAATTTTTGTTTTTATAAACGTCACTTTTTATTTTCCAAACCTCAGGTAGGCTTTTATACAGTTCAAAAAAATCTTTCAATAACTCACTATTCTTTATTTTGCAATTTTTTTACTTTCCGCGAACGTGTTATCTGCTCGAGATCATTTACCGAATGAAAAAAAAAAACGAAGTTGTCGAGCACGTGTTCACACGAGTTGGCTGGTTGGACGATCATTCAGGTTTTCAAAAATTTTTGAAATCCATCCAGCGTGGTTGTCGAGCCATACTGTCAAGCATGCTCGTCCATGTAAATACCCCTTATTAAAAGTTTGAGAAGTGCAAAAGAGACAAATAAAGTTTATTTGTATGTGAATGAAAAATTTGCGCGAAGAAAAATAAAACACAAACAAAGTTTATTTGGATTGATTTGGATTTCGTCGTTTCTCTAAAAACTCGTGAAATTAAAGTTAAGAAGTTAATAGAAGAAGTTAAAATATTTGAAAATATTATTTAATATGTTTCCCAAAGAGTTACTGTTTTTATTTCTTTTTTTTTTCATTTTTGGTCAGGGAAAATTTTAAAATTGGTCAGGGAAAATCAGGGAAATTTATTTTGAAAAATAGTGGCAACTAAAATCTCAGGTTCAAAAGACCAACTTTGATCAGCAATAATAGAACCAAAACTCAAATTTAAACAACGTTATAATTAATTCAATTTATTGTTGAAACAAATATTCTATAATTAATCATGACAAATTTTACGTTCAATAGCTTATAATAATAATATGATAAAATTTGGGTAGAGAAGATAAGCAATTAACTCGTTGGTGGTCGCTAGCAAAAAGGACGATTGATCGTGAAACAGGTGCACTCTATGCATCACAGATTTTTCCGACCATAAAAAATTCTATGTATAAAAAATTTACCTTGAAGTCATAGGGAGCATAAGAAATCTATACATACAAAATATTGCATGCTAGCATAGGGTATATTATACTATGTTTGGTAACTGATAAATTTTAAGTTTTAAGTTAAGCTATTAAGCCTAGTACGCAGATCGGGACAAAACAAAATTTATCTCCACAATCTTAATCTCTACAAGATGCCAACGCAAAAAATTTGAAATTGGAAAAATATATTAATATATAAAGCTGAAGAGTTTGTTTGTTTGAACCACGAAATTAATGTAACGCAGGAAGGACTTTTATAAAAAGCGGTAGTGAAAACGCTAGCAGTTTAAAAAAACGTTAAAATTTTGGTTGGAAGCAAATATCTCAGGAACGGATAATGCCATTGACTTCAAATAAATTCTATTGTGTACAATGTTATGTGGTACAGATTTGGATTCAGTTTGAAAAAATTTCAGCATACCGTTATTTATTTTAAATTGAAAAACTAAACAAACATTTTTTGACGGTAGGTATACAATGAAGGCAAAAAACTGGACTCTCTGTTAGGGGATATTTGCTGGAATCTACAAGAAGTAGATGAAACAGAGGTCGAAGATTGAAATTCAATGTTTAATATAAATAAAACATGATCATGTTTATAACATTATTGATTTTTTGAATTCATTGTAGGAATACATATATTAATTCTTTATACAAATTTAAAGAAAATATGAAAAAAAAATATTTTGGTTGAAAATTGTTGATTTTTGATAGGAAGTAGCTTTTAATTAGTGTTATTTAATTGAAACGAAATATTTGAAACTTTAATAGGCCAAATAATGAATAAACTACTTATAATTTAAAATGTGAAGAGAACCTGAGTTTTTTTGCCAAAAATAATTGTGTTAAGGTATAAAATTGCTAATTATTTTTAGATATAATACATATATGAACTGTATTTCTACTAGAAATACATAATTTGATTAATTAACGTCGATATAAAATCAATAAATACGAACTATATGACGGAGTTCCTCGGTAATTTCAGACTTTTAACAAACAACTTTAAATGCAAATATCTTTCTTAACTGAGTAAACCTAGAAAAACTAAGTACGCCATTGTGTTCAGCATCCTCGAATTATCTTTAGGAGATATGAGCGCCATCTGTCGAATTTTTGAACTAGTATTATAATACGACTGTCAACATATGGTACGTTCTTGACAAATATCGAAGGGACTTTTTTCACTATTTGTCAATACCTAAATACTAAAATGTTGACGAATGAAAGTTGTCATTTTTTACAACAAATTTAAACTACAAAAAGCTCTAACAAAAATGTTGTTAGTAAAATTGTTATCAATCAACATCAAAAGTAAATCGAAAGGAACACCCAGTGAGGGTCGCACCCAGCCTATTTTTAAAAACATAATCTTAATTGAGATCATATAATAACCGAAATTGAAGCGGACAAAGTCGCGGGTAACAGCTAGTTGGTGATTATAAGGCGCAACTGTATAAAAATTTATATTTATTACGAATATTATTTTTGCAAATGAGTGCATTTTGAATTGATAGTATTATTATCATGCTAACAAACTAGACGTGTTTTTTCGTCGTCCGATTAGTATTCCTATTTAATTGTTAAACTCGCAGTTTAAGTGCATAAGATCAAGCACCCTGTATTGTCATAATTCTTGCCTAACGTCTGCTGTATCTAAGTTGTCCGAAGTAATCACTGTTGTCGTGAAAATCTGAACCTTTTGTTATTTTTCATTGCTTTGTCGATAAATTTAAATTCAAAATGCCACCAAAAGCAAATAAACGGCACCTTGCTCAACAACAAGGAAGTGAGAGTGATTCTTCTCTGAGAGACGTTGAAGTAAGCAATTCTAATGGAATTGCTGACAAGCTGTGGAGCCGCATTGAAAAGAGACTGGAGGAGTGGATGCACTGGACAATAGACTTGCTGCCTTGGAAGAACAACTGAATGCTAAAATCAGAGAGAGCTCATCATTTTTGGAGCAACAACTGCAAAAAACTCGCAACAACATCAAACAACTAGAGATTGCAGTTGATCAACTTGAACGAGATAAGATCTCTTGTGATGCTGTACTGGTCGGTGTACCGGAATATGCAGGAGAGGACTTGGAGAGGACATTCAACAATATCTGTGTTGCTGTGAGTATTCAGCCCCCTCAAATACAGAACATTTTCCGTGCCAAAACGAAACACCATTTCCTCCCTACCGACTCTAGCATCATACTAAAGTTAAAAGTTTGTAAATAAGCGAGAAAAACAATTATTTATGCAAGCAGTAGAGAGCTTTCGCAAAATGAAAAACCCCCGCTTAAGCTCTCTGATATTGGCTTTGATTCTGCAAAAAGCTTTTACATCAACGATAGCCTTACGAAATCCAATTACCAGCTGCAGCGTTTTGCTGTAAGATTAAAAAAAAGCTCTCTTCTCTCATCCGTACACACATATAATGGCCAAATCTATGTTCGCACACCAACCTGCCAAAGCTCTACTATTATACATAACATCGAAGATCTGAGGAATGCCGTCGTCGGCAACATAAATGCAAATGGTAGCTAATTTGAGTTTTATAATTTGTGTGTCTGAGACTTGGTTTAAGAAGGTTGTTGAAGAAATGTCTTCTCGCGTACCAAACCTCTTTATTTGTGGTGATTTAAATATTAACCTTTTTCAACCTTCATCAAATTGTTTCAAAACATCAATAAATTCCCTAGGACTCTCCTTTATTAACAGTACTGAACCAACTCATTTCTTCCCTAACTGTGCACCATCGTTGATTTATGTTTTCCTTACTAGTGATAAAAATCTTGTTAATTGTTACAGTCCCATTTTTTTTATTTTCATATCATGACCTTATTTTTTCAACACTTGACTTAAATTTCGATATAAAGTCGCAGCACTCTTTCCAGTATCGTGACTTTCGTAACATTAATGTTGAAAATTTATTTAATGAATGTATATCAATATATTTTCATTCAATTTACACCACATCTAACGTAAACTATCAAACCGAATACTTTACATCAGTGATTAAAGATCTTTTTAACAAACATGTTACATTAAAAACTTGTCATATGAAATCCCGAATTTGTCCTTGACTCTCTGCTGATATACTTAATGCTATTAAGGCAAGAGATGTCTCATACCGACGCTGGAAACGTTTTAGTTGTCCAGAAATGCTCACCGACTTTAAACGGTTGCGTAATTCTGTAACGAATTTGATCAAAGCTGCGAAATACAATTTTTATAATAATAAGTTTAACTCAGATCGGTCGTCAAAATTTTTTTGGAAAGAAATTAAGAATATTGGTTTGAGAAAAGATGTCCAATCTTGCGATGATAATATTGATTTGGAAGATTTGAATATCAAATTCTCTACTTCACAAACCCAATGCAGTGTAATGTCTTCTAGACGTGCAGGGAATGATACCATTGACGTCTTTTCTGTGAATGCTGTAAATGATTATCAGGTAGGTAAAGCAATTTTCTCCATAAAATCTAAATGCACCGGACTTGACAATATTCATCCTGACTTTATTAAAATCCTCCTACCCCTCCTACTTCCTCACATAACGCACATATTCAATACCATTATAATGACATCTACATATCCCATCTTATGGAAGACATCCAAAATTATCCATATCCTAAAACAAGGAAAGAAGAAGGAATATAGACCGATAGCTATCCTTTCTTTTCTATCAAAAGTTTTTGAAAGTCTGATAAGTAACCAGATAAAATATTATATTAATGACAAACAATTACTGAATCCTTTGCAATCTGGTTTTTGGTCTGGACATAGCTGTGTTTCAGCTTTACTCAAGTTATTTGATGACATAAAATATGCTTTAGACAACAAATTTACAACTGTGATAACCTTACTTGACTTTTCAAAGGCATTTGACTGTGTAAATCATAATCTCCTCTGTGATAAATTGACGACCCTATTTAATTTCTCTGACACAACTAAGAAACTTATTTACTCATATTTGACCAATCGTACGCAAGCCGTTTCTTGTAATGGTAGAATGTCCTCGTTCCTTCCTGTTAATAATGGTGTTCCTCAAGGATCAATCCTTGGACCCTTACTGTTTTCGTTGTTCATTAATGATCTGCCATCTGTTTTGTCTTACTGTAAATTTCATATGTATGCAGATGATGTCCAATTATATATAAGTTTTCCTGAGATAATGCTTAAAGATGCAGTAGCTAAAATGAACATTGATTTACAGTCTATATATGATTGGTCGACACGGAACGGACTTAAACTCAATCCTGAAAAAACGAAAGCTCTTCCAACTTCAATAAACAAACCAAACACAGATAATTTCCCTTCCGTTATTTTGAATAATTGTATAATTGAATATGTTGGCCAAGTTAGAAATTTAGGATTGATCTTTAATAACAGACTAACTTGGAATAACCATGTCGATACAGTTGTTTCAAAGATTTATGCTTCGCTTAGAGGATTATCTGTTACTAGATCCTTACTACCTACCCATATTAAATTAAAGCTGGTAAAAGCACTTGTCCTACCTATAATAACATACGGATGTGAGCTGTTTGCTGATCTTGATTCTCAATCAGCTCACAAACTAAAGATGGCATTTAATGCAATAGCTCGGTTTGTTTTTAACCTACATAGGTTCGATCATGTCTCATTTCAAGCTCGTCAGCTTTTCAATTGTGATCTGGAAGCTTTCTTCAAATATCGCTGTTGTATTCTACTCTTCAAATTGATTGTTGAAAAGACTCCCAGTTATCTATGTAACAGGCTTAATTTTTGTTTTTCTAGCCGTTCCATTTTATTGCGCTCGTCCACCTTTACGTGTTTGACATCGCGCAGGCAATTTTTCGTTCATGCTGTTAGACTGTGGAATAACCTTCCCAGTCATATGAGGTCTAGAATGAAAAGCAGAAAGTTTCAAGAAATTTGTTTTAAATAGTTCGCGAACGTGAACTGAAATTTCTTTTAAATTAATTATTTTTATTTTAGTTGCGACACATAACTTTTAATTTACATTCATGTTTTGTTTTTTGCTTTGTATAATACTTTACTTTTAAGTCCATTTTTAATGTATAACTTTAATGTATTTTTTGTATTTAATTTATTTTTGTTAATTAACTTTAATTCATTTTTTAAATTCGTTATTTTATTATTTGTATTTAAAATCATTTGTTATATATCCTGTACTACTTATAAGTTTATCTTGATGTACAGCTGATTGAAAAATAAATATCAATATCAATTGTTGTTGTGTGAATATTAATATGATAAAACTAAGTATATGAAGCAAAAATAAGAAACATCATATCTGACTGCGGCCTTTGGTGGTTGTGCGGAGGTCTTGCGCTCAAAAGTTGATGGTGTTGGATCAGTTATTCAGAGCACCAGGGAATGGATTATGAAATCTGGATTGCACAATTGTGGTGAAGATGGAAAGGGAAAACTGTGAGTATGCAACTACTAGAACGACGACAAGTACATAAGTAGCCAGTTATTGCTCCCCACATCCGTACCCCTAGTAATGTCCACTCTTGAAATGGTCTTTGGACGTCCTGAACATATTGATGAAGATTTAATTAGAAAGGTGGAGAGTTTTCCAAATCAAAAGCAAGCTTTGAAACACTTGGTAACGAGGTATCAGTGGCGAGGCGTCCATATAAGTCGATTATTTCCGACTTACCTTTTGAAAATTAAATCCTTAACGACTTTAGCTTCTGGAGACATGAATATAATTTATTCCCACACCTGCACACGCTGTTAACAATACTTTAACAACTTTGCTTTCAATTTTACTCTATACACAATGTATACACATGTTTGCTTTTCAACTTGTTCCTTAACAAACACAAAACTATACCAGCAACAAAATAACCCGAAATATGTCGGGTTACAAAACATATCCCTGCATAGAACAAATCTGTTTTCTTTCCTCTTCTTTCATATACTGTTCACTGCGTGTGACACCTCTCTGTTTAATACACGCTTTCTTATGGGACAAAATAACCCGGTTTTCATCGACTTATTTTTTGGTGAATTTGTGTGTATCCCCATGCTTTTGACCTGACTCAAGACTCAAGAGTCTAGCTGATGAATCATGTGTGTTGCGCAATGCGGTTTCCTTCGACTTATTTAAAAAATGTGTGTCTGTATATCTTTTGATCACTGCGGTGATAAACCAACATGTATCACGCAGGTTGACGTTGAAGATGTTTTTGCAATAAAATAACTCGCTTCTTTCCGACTTATTTTATGAATGTATCCACTGGAGTGGATCCTATATCTCAAAGGTTAAGGTTGAAACTTCATTTCCCAGAAGCTTGAATATTAGCTTTAATTTATTTTTGGCAGAAAGTCCAGAAAACAACTGCAACTTTCATAAAGTCGAACATTTGGCCCTAATAAATGTGGAAGTTGCAACAGGATTATACTTATTTAAAATTTCAAATTACAAGCAGAACGCAGTGCAACACTTGAATTGATTTTGTGTTCGGTGTGAAATTGAATATTAAAAATTTATATTTGAAATATAATGTATATTTATTATAATTTTGATTTAAAAGAGTAATTCTTATGTGTAGGTTTACAGTCTACTGCCTATATTTCAGCCATTTAGTCTAATTTATTGTAATCTATACATCTATACATCTATACAAATATAATAAAGAGGAAAGGTTTGATTTTTTGTTTGTTTGTATGAATTGAATAGGCTCCGAAACTACTTGGCAGATTTGAAAAATTCTTTCACTGTTGGAAAGCTACATCATTCCTGCGTGACATAGGCTATATTTCATTTTCAAAAAAAATAGGCATCCTTACTAAAATTACGATAACGTAATCCAAGGTGTGAAAAAAATATCAAAAAAACTACCTTACATCGCGTGCGCTGCGAAAACTATTGATGATAGAACAAAATGATATACTACATTTTTTTAGAACACACCATTATCTACAAAAAATCAGCGGCAGCATATCTCTAACTATTACAGTCATGTCACAATAAGCGTTTTTTTATTGAAAAAAAGAAATTAAAATACCACCGCTACAAAAAGCTCTTTATACATATATAAAACAAAGACGGGTTTGTTACAACACTTATAACTCGAGATGTGCTGAACCAAGTTTCATGGTTATTGATTAGTTGGATTTGTCTCCACACCGAATAGCAGAATACATCTTAAAAACAATGAAAATTAACACACTATGGCTCATTCGTGTCTCTGCACTATTGAACACTTTGCTATGCCAAATAATATATTAAAAAAATGTTTTTTCCGTCAATATTTTAAATTAAATTGCTTACGAAATTAAAAGTCTTACAAGTCTTATTTCGACTCATATTTTAAACAGCCTCCGCCATGTTTTTGAACTAATTAACTGACAGTTAACAGCCACAGTTGACATTAAACATCAATATTTATTATTATCGATAAGAAAATACAAAAAGTGTCCTCCTGGAAGTATGATCAAGACAAACGGTTGCCACTTTTCAAATCTGAATTTCTTTATTGTAATAATTTAGACTTGCCAAATAGCACTGTTTTACAATACAGTCATAACATTGAAGATTGAAGTCGAATTGAATTTTTGACAAAGCGGCCACAGTACCTAAATCAATCGTTTCTCGAAAGAGTTAGTAACATTTTTAAGACTGTATTAGGTAATCTCTAGATCTACTGAACCGATTTTTAAAATTCTTTTTACCAATAGAAAGCTATGTAGCTATATATTTGTGATAAATTGGATATGGAAAGAAGCAGAAAATAGTGCCTCAAGATTGTGTTTAAGAGAAATACAAGGGAAACATAGTGAAAAAAAAAGTATAAGGTCCATTTATAGGTTTTTATGCTGTTTAAAAAATGGGCTCATAAGTTCAGTTATGAATGCCAAAACTTTATTAGAACCTGGATATGAAGATTTAAAGCAATTTCTTTCACACAATTTGAAAAACAGGGCAGAACAACGTCTGCGGGGTCAGCTAGTGAATTATATACTGAAACAATGAATATTTTTAACAAATCACAAAGATATTGGTATCTATATTATATAATTATATTTTTACTTGGAACTTGAGTTGGAATAGTTGGAACTTTTTAAGATTCAGCTTAGCTTGATACGCAGATACACATTACACGAAATTATTTCAAGTATAAACATTTGGAATTTAATATTTTGGTGACCAATTTTTCTCCGACTTACCTATTGAAATTATTCACACCTCGCCACTGCGAGGTATGTAGACGATGGAGGTAAATCTGAGAAACGTTCGGGGCATATGTACGCACATGGCCAAGCTGGATCTGATGAGACAGCAGCTGTGAAAGAGGGATGTTACTTGTGCAATCGGAGTCATCGTTTAGTGGAGTGTGAAAGTTTTAACAGACTTTCGATTCAAGATCGCTACAAATTGTTCATGGAAAAGGCACTGTGCACTTGGTGTCTTAGGCAACGAGTGAAATGCAATAAATTAAAAGAATGTGGTATCACTGGCTGCAGATTAAAGGATCACCATTAACACCATCCTAATTTTGCAAAATTAAACACTTTAAAGATTTATCAATTTGATAACTGATAAAACACGCGGAATCAAACAAAATGTGATGTCGATTGCC